>JABFPB010006961.1:0-11492 GCA_022817645.1 Ceratoteleas bidentatus | reverse complement strand
AAATAAAGCTGTGCTATTGATTTTAATTTTTCCTTTATACATTTTCATAAGTTAAAAGTTCTAGAGAATTGCCCTTAACCATAAAAATGATTATTCTAGAAGGAAGCATTCTTGATGCCTTTTCGACCAACAAGTGGTTGACCTGAGTACTAAAATAGTCATTTTCGGCTGTCTTTTCCCGGTTGTGGTAACTAATTCGATTTTTCTCATTGCAGCCGCTGGGCTTAACTGTCGGGAAAATAATTTTGCAAACAGATTCATTAAAATTCCATCGCGTAACGTCATTTCGCACTCCGTCCGACAGCTAAACTCGCAATTTTATTATACAAATATTTGACGCAATGTAAAAAACTCGAATGAACTTTTACGCCGGCAATCTCGGATTGCGAAACGCGCGCGCGGCCTTTTCTCAGGACTTTTTCCCGATGTAAATCTCAAATTGCACGTTTGCGGACGACAAAAACCGGCATAACTCCGCATTTTTGACCGCGACGGGTGACCCCTTGCACTTGGCAACAAATGGCACGTTTCGATCGGCCGTCACGCAGCCGCTTCGCCGCGACGAACCAGTTTCTTCGCGATTGTCCGGCGCGCACGCAGGATACCGGTTTGCTCGCCTTCTGCCTCGCTTATCGGCAACGGCGCTCTCTTTGACCGTACGTGCCTTCGCGTACGCGCACGCACACGAGCCCAGCGACTAGCACATAACTCACCAGCTGGACCGACGAACTCGCGATCCTATGCGAAAATAAAATTGCTGCATTGGCAATTAGCGGTCAAAAAAGATTGCCACGAGACTCGGCAACGACTTCGGGCCGGATATTCGCACTTTTTCCTGCAAACATTTCAGACATTCGTTGTATCGCGTGTCAATTGACCGCAAGTTATGACACAAATTTAGATGGTTTATGATCCATTGCACCGTACGAATCAAATTGTTTTATTTCAGTTTAATTGGGCTTATGAAATACGTGAGTGTCATCAAACAAAAAACGCTTCTGCCGATGACCGGTAAGAGTTTACAGAACAAGGTTATAATATTTGTTAACGATTTTGTGCGAATGATCATGAAGTGGTATCGCTATTACCCATTTTTAATTTGCTCTAGATACCCATTCAGTAATCCCGACATCCGGCGACATTTAGTTAAAATATTTATTCCATTATGGAAATGCGATCCGATTCATCGAAAGCTCCTCGCGTCATTGGGAATGTCCCCAGGACAAATGTTCGCACGTGTATTACACGGGGCATTGGATCACGGCGGTCGTTTATTATCGCCGAGGAATGACGCGCGCGCTTTGTTCGCCGAAAAGCGCCGACCGATGTAAACGATCGATTAATATCAATTTGCCGGGCGCGAATTCGCGCGAGGTTTATTAATTGCGCCGAGCGAAAATTGCTCGCGTAAATCCGCGCGCCCGTAAAACACAACAACTTCCGTGAAATCGCGCGCCACTGTTGTCAGATCACTGATTATTACGTCGGATTTCGAGCTTTGCATGCAAAATGGATTACTTTTATAATATGATACGACGCGGGGATTACTGCTGCGGAAAAGTGCGCATTACGCTGGGCGAGGTAGCGCGAAATATTGCGAGATCGCGCGTACTTTTCGCTCGAGATAATAACGCCGCCGAGATTTCGGGCGCGATTGTTGTCGGGTGCACCAGCGGGCAATCGAAATGAAAGGCAAATGTCGGACCGCTAATATAAAATTTGAACTTGAACAAATAAATTTGAGATAAATAAAAATGGGACAAATAAAAATTGGACATATGAAACTAAATAATAATAATAATTTCTGAAAATGGGAACTATTGGTTTAAAACTGTAAATATTTATTATTTTCAGTTTTATTTGTCCAATTTTTATTTGTTTCAATTTTATTTTTCACATACTTGCCCCGAAAACGGCAAATTTCCAACTTCGAAACGGAAATTTGACGTGTCACTTTCGTCCCGCTTGTCACATTTCGTCCCTCATTTCTCCGTTGAAAATATGTCGTATTACGGCGAACGAATGTGAAAAAATATAGTGCGCGACTTGGGACGAAAATTGATAAGCTCTGACGAGTGGATTTGCGGCCCTTCGCCTCGGGCTACAAATCTACTCGTCAGAAATCATCAACTTTCATCCCTAGTTGCACAATATACTATTGTTCCATTTTAAATGTCCAATTTTTATTTGTCTAATTTTTATTTCTCTAATTTTTATTTGGCTCAGATTTATATGTCCAATTTTTATTTGTTCAAATTTTAGCTGAAATTTACATGTCCAGTTTTCATTTGTCCAATTTTAAATGTCCAGTTTTTACTTGTCCAATTTTTATTTGTCCAATTGTTATTTGGCTCAAATTTATATGTCCAGTATTGATTTGTCCAATTTTTATTTGTCCCTTTTTTATTCGTCTCAAATTTATATGTCCGACAGTCCTAATTCATGGAGGTTATCAGATTGTAAAAGGTTGTCAGAAATAACAGCTATACCCGTACGGATACAAATTTTGGACAGTGTCAGATGTTTTCAGAGGTTGTCAGAGTTAGTCAGAAGTTGATAAAAAAAATGTCTGTCAACCTCTGACTAACTCTGAGTTTGTAGAGATTTGTCAGAGCTTTGTCAGAGATTGTCACACACGTTTTTCGCGTTCAAACGTTTTTCGTTTTTTTTCGTTTAAACTCATATTTTTTGAGTTTAAACTGTGACATTTGCTGTTTTTCGATTTTCGCGTTTTCGAGTTTCGCTTTTTTCGCGTTTCGCGTTTTTGTCTATATATACACTTCCTTTAATTTTTTGGCTGCCTTATTGGATCCGCCTTTTTTTATTTCAAAAATCTAATATTAAATTAGTCTCTGATAACTATCAGAGACCCCGAAAACCCCTACGGGCAAATTTGAAGGATTTTTATTTTTCGGCCGCTATATTGGATCCGCCATTTTGAATTTTGAAAATCAGACTTTTCGATATTGATTCAGCAGCCCAAAAACTCCTTACAGGCACACATTTTTGTTTTCCTCTGGTAGTAATTTACAAGATGTACCCTATGCGCACGATTATTCGATTTTTTTTCGCGAGAAAGGACTTTTTTTGTTAAATAAATCTCGCCAATTTCGAAATTTTCAGAATTTCAAGAAACGACCTCGCTACATTGTAGATCGCGGTCCGACGATCAAGAGTCGAAACCGCCGAAAGTAGGCGGTATCTAGGCGTACGACTCTTAGTCGATATGTCAGCTCCCACGGCCTAGCGATTAGAATCTTAGATCGTCACCGCGAAGTCTCGGGTTCGAGGCTCCCTGTGGGGGCTGTCTTGAGAGTTGACTTTAACTGGCAAATATAATTTTTTTTACATTTGTATATTTTTTGTTCACGCAAGGGATTCACATAACCTTCACAGAGGCTTCACAGGCACTTCACAGGGAATTCACGGGCACTTCACAGGAGATTCACAGGCACTTTACAGGGGATGCACAAGTACTTCGGCGGGGAAATTGAAACTGTGGGATTGCTCACTCCAACACTCCTCCTCAATCCTTCAGTTTCCGTTACATAGTCAGAACATAAAGAAAAACATGATTAAATAAAAATAAATTAAAAGACGTAGACAAAATAATATTAACAAAGGTTTTGAAGTCCCAATCTCGTTCTCAAATCTTGAAAGGTCATCTTGGGGAGACCTTTCGTAAGAATGTCAGCTATTTGGTCGGTGGTGCGGATATATGTGACATCAACTTGTTGTGATAGATGAAGGTCCCTTATGAAATTGTACTTTACGTCGACATGCTTCAGCCTACTGTGTTGCCATCGCTGCAGAAGATGAATACATGCTTGGTTGTCCTCATATATTGTAATTGGTTGTGGACATTTGATGTTGAGTTCATTAAGTAATCCTCTAATCCAGATTAGTTCAGCTGCTGCCGTGGCGAGCGCGACGTATTCAGCTTCTGTAGAAGAGAGGGCGACGGTGCTCTGTTTCTTGGTCGTCCAGCTGATGGTAGAATCTAGTACTTTGAACAAATACCCAGACACAGATTTACGATCTAGATTTTCTGCCCAATCAGAGTCAGCGTAACCGACCAGTGGGGTTGGTTGGTGCTTTGGGAAAAATAGGCCAAGATCCTCGGTCTCTCGGATGTATCTAAGTATTCGTTTTACCCCGGTCCATTGAACTTCAGTGGCATAACTCTGGAACCTACTATAAAAGTTCACTGAAGCGCTGAGATCCGGTCTTGTGGTCAGCATGGCGTACATAAGACATCCTACCACTTGTCGGTACGGTTTTGTTTCCAGAATGGATTCGCCGGCGATGTCCTCAGAAGGCTTCACCTCCATCGGTGTTTTCGCTCCCTTGCAGCTCTCCATCCCGAAGCGGACAAGAAGGCTTTGCAGGTAGGACGGTTGACTCAGCATCATTCCTTCGCTTGTCCGTTGCACTCTAATCCCAAGGAACATTCGAAGCTCTCCCAGATCTTTTATCCGAAACCTCTCTTGGAGTAGAGATCCAATCTCATTCAGTGCTTGCTGACTACTGCCTGCCATCAAAATGTCATCGACATAGACGAGAAGATAGATCTTCTCTTCTCCTGTATACTGCATGTACAGGCATTTGTCGTATTCTGATTGAGTGAAGCCAAGCGACTGAACGTAGTGGTCGAATTCCTCGTTCCAGGCTCAAGGGGCTTGTTTCAGCCCATAGAGAGTTTTATTGAGCTTGCATACCATTCCGGAGCCACTGTCGAAACCTTCAGGCAACTGCATGTAGATCACCTCGTGGAGTTTCCCATGAAGGAACGCGTTTTTCACATCCATTTGCCTCGTATATAGGTCCTGGTTGTTGATCACTGCCAGAAGGATCCTCAAGGTGTTAAGCCTTGCAACCGGAGCGTAAACCTCTTCATAATCGAATCCTTTCCTCTGTGAACAACCTTTCACGACAAATCGTGCTTTATATTGCACGATTTCTCCATCTTCCCCTCGTTTGATCTTAAAGACCCATTTATTGTTTATTGCCTTTCTTCCCTTTGGTAAAACAGTTAGAGTCCAGGTCTTGTTTTCCTCGAGCGCATCCAATTCCTCTCTGACTGCCTCATACCAGTGTGTTGCATCGTTCCTTCCATGGATTTCTGCAAACGACGTCGGTAGTTCATCAACGTAGGTTTCGGCACTGAGGGCCAAAACCACATAATCTTCCAGGTGCTTGGGCGTCACTCTCGGCCTTGAACTCCTCCTAATGATTGGGTTAGGTAGGACGTCTTTCCCGGGAAGCTTGACAATATCTTCCGCACTCTCGAATTCATCATCCTCGTCGTTTTCTTCTCGCAGTTCCGGTTCCTGGATATCCTGTTCTTCCGCGTCTCCTCCTGTCCGTGTTGCATCCGTGTCTTCATCGTAGAAGTCCGTCTGTTGTCTCCGCAACGGTCTCTCGTCGAAAATGATGTCACGCCCGTAAACAACCTTCGCTTCTTTCGGAGACCAGAGCCTATAGCCATTGCTACAATAGCCAATCATATAGCACTCCTTCGATCTCGAGCTGAATTTGCCTTCTACGAGAGGTTTGGGTAGATGAAGGTAAGCCTTACAGCCGAAAACCTTCAACTTTTTCAAGTCCACCTTGTCCCCAAACCACTGTTCTGCCGGGACTGCATTTTCCAGGGCGCTCGTCGGACTTCGATTGATCAGATAGACAGCCGTCATCACTGCTTCCGTCCACAAGGTTTTGGGTAGAGGAGAATCAAGGAGCATACATCTTGCCTTCTCGAGGATGGTTCGATTCATCCTCTCCGCAACTCCGTTCTGCTGTGGCGTGTGACGAACCGTAAATTCAAATTGAATACCTTGTTTCTCAAAATGCTCCTTCATTTCATTTGACAGGTACTCACGACCATTGCCGCATCTAAATCGGGAAATTCTGAGATTAAAATGGGTCGTGGCCATGGCTTCATAAAGCTTAAAATTGTGAAAAACTTCCGACTTTGTCTTGAGTGGGTAGGCTACCGTAAAATATGTGTAGTCGTCTATAAAAGTAAGGATATAACGTTGTCCGCAATATGAAGGCGGATGTACTGGACCAAATAGGTCACTATGCACAAGTTGTAAGGGTCTATCGGCACGCCGACGTGATTGTTGGTGGGGCTGCTTGGTCTGTTTACCTTGAGTACAGGTTGGACAAACCTGTCTATCATCTCCCGTGGAGGTTAGATTCAGTCCCTTCACCAAACGTTTCAACGTGTGTAGAGGTTTCATGCCGATATGACCCAGTCGTCTGTGCCAAAGCTCTGTACCTACTTCCATTTGACACAGAATGGCCGTTTCCCCAATGGGCTTCAAGGCTAGCTCATATAATTTTTGCTTTCGAGTTGCAATTGCTACTGTTTTGCCATCCTTCTGGATAATTCCTTTACTGCATTCAAAAATAATAACGTGGCCACTCCTCTCTAAAACTGAAACAGAAAGTAGGTTAAACTGTAACCCTGGAACTAAGAGGGCGTTCAGGATAGTGATCCTGTTTGATTTGATTTGGCGCTCTTTATAATAACTTGCTGATCAAGTTGTCTGACATTTTTCGTTAGGAATTTTTCAGAGCTTACCAAGTGTTCTGAAGCACCAGAATCCAAGTACCAATGCATTCTGTCAGATGGTTCTCGGCCAGCGAAGAAACTATAGGCCACCACTTCTTCCTCATCTTCCTCATATTCCGACTCTGCTGCAATGTTGGCATCCCTCTGGAATTTATCTCCATCCTTCGGTGGTTTCCTACACTCATTTCGGAAATGGCCATAACGACCGCAATTATGACACTGGTAATTTCTTTTATCGACATTTCTTTTGGGATGACCTGTCTTGGTCTTCGGGATCCACCTACGCCGCTGGGATGAAACCGGAAAAGCCGATGATGGTTGAACCTCACCATCCTGTCGTGCAGCTTGCCTCTTTGCTTGCTCGTCGAGTAGTCGATTTTTCACAAAACTCAATGTCAAATTGTTTTCCGAAAGAGTTTCAATAGCCGTGACAACAATGTCGTACTCCTGCGGCATCGTCAACAGAAGGTGGCAGACGATATCTGTTTCTTCCAATTTTGCACCTGTTGACTTGAGATCACGAATGAGTTTATCGAATTTTAAGAAGTGGGCCTCGAGAGTTCCTTCGCCTAAATTAAATTGCATTGTCAGTAAAGTTTTACGTATTAAAAGTTGACTCGCAATTCCCTTCCGAGCGAAGGTTTTTTCCAAAGTTTGCCATATGTCAAACGCTGTTCTTGCGTTTTTGACATATTCAAGCTGATCATCGGCAATACGTTGTACAATCACAGACTTACATTTCTTGTCCCGCTTTTCGAGCAATACCTTCTCTCGCACCTTTTGGGCGTTCGCCACTTCCGTATTTTCCACTCTAGATACGAGTTCACTGTGTGGATTTTGAATAAACTCCAGAAAGTCGAGCTCATCCAAATACGTTTCGATACGAAATTTCCAATTATCGTAGTTGTGCCCATCAAAGAGCGGGATTTTGTAGCGCTGATCCTCAGCCATAACCTCACTTTATTAATTCCTCGTTTTCCAACTAAAGTTGTGATTGTCGAGTGTTAAATCGTAGAACCTGGGCCCATAACCTGAGAGAGTGCACACTTGGGCTACTTGAGGTTAGGCTGATTAAATAAATAATAAAACGATTGCCACTGAACTAACGGATTATATATTTTGCCTCAACGGATCACATTTCGTTTGTGTACATAGAAATTGGAAAAAAGGCATATCATGTAAATAGAGGAAGCTATGACAATAGGTGGCAGTGCAATCAGTGCATCCGTAAGGCCGGGAAATTTAAACTGTGGGATTGCTCACTCCAACACAAACAAATATGGGTTGAAGAAAATGGAAATGACCAAAGTTTGTTTGTTACGTCATTGGTTCCTTTGCGTCTTGAACGTAGTGATACAAAGGAAATTGTATGGAACAACCCTCGGCCATCTTCGACAAGATTGTGTCGACCCATGAGCTTGCAGTGGTGCAGAGAAACCAACGAAATTTCTAAATTAGATAATGCATATATAAAAATCAGATTGACGAGCTTCAACCACTGACTTCTGAAAATTACTCGATCTCTTATTCCTTACATCTCACAATGATAGATGGAAAGGTAAGTAGTTTTCGAAGGTTCAATTCAATATATCATAAAGTTATATTAATTAAACCCTCGTAAAAATAAAATCTTTGAAAACGTCTGACAGTCCCAATCTTGAGAAGTTTTCAGAGGTTTTCAGAGTTTTTCAGAGATTTGTATAAAATTGATAAGTGCGAAGGTCTGATAAATTCTGAAAAACTCTGAAAATGTCTGAAAACATCTGACAGTCCCAATTATGAGAGTTTTTCACAGTTTTTTCCGAGTTTTTCAGACTATTTTTCTACAAGGGAAGTAACAGCTTTTCTGTTTCTTATTTAAAAAAGGGTTATAATGTTTCAATACTATCTGTTAACTTTTTCTTATTAACTTCCGAGAACAGAAATGTGAAAAAAGCAATAGTTATAAAAAGTGATGATGTGCTATGTATGATAATATAAGTGCAACATAATGATTTTATAATGAAAAGAGTGTCATGACTGAAGCTTTTTGTTTTGCCCTCAGGTTTGCAATGCCTTGACAGGTACATCCAGTATGGCTTGTCATATTTGTGGCGCGAAAATTTCAGAAATGAACGATTTGGAAAAAGTGTGTAATAAGAAAAAAAATCAAGAAAATTTTGTTTATGGATTATCGACATTACACGCTTACTTTGAGTGTTTGCTGCACGTGGCATATCGCCTTGAATGCAAGACGTGGAGAGTAAGAAAATTGAATGAATATATATTAAGGACGTTTAGAAAAAAGTAAAAATAAAGATTAATCTTTGAAAAAAATGTCTGTAAAATATAGTCTATTTAATTTTATTTGCCAAAATTTCAACGATGTTTACTGTCTAATTCTCGAAAAATTGAATTGAACACTGAAAAGTCAAAGTGTTAGCGTTGAGTTAAATGGGAATATCATTGCAATATGTTAAGGATGTTTTACTTATAAGTAATGCAATTAAGATTTTTAGGTGACAAACAATCTAATTAATTGTTTATGAGCTAGAGCACCGATAACATGAAAACTGATTAATTTACCGTGTAGTTTGAAAGATCTATGCTTCATAAAGAATGAATAAATGTTAAGTAATATTGAAAAACATTTGTTATGGCTCAAAATAAATCAAAGTAAAGAAATCTGACATAATTGTAGTTTATATACTATTATAATTATATTATTAAACTATTAACGATTATAAGAGTAAGTTTATATATAGAAAAAACATATTTTAACAAACCTTTATTTTTCATTTGTTTATATTTAACATTACAATATATTTCAATAATATCAAGAAAGCTTTTACTAACGAAATCACCAAACAATGCATTTTCATTTCAATAATAGAGTAAGTTTTGAACATTATTATCCCAAAATTGACGAAGAATTGTCTAAAGCAGTTTTATTGGTTACTTTTTGTCCAGTTCTTACCCAATTTCGAGTCAACCAAATATTTTGTTCACTGGATACCTTAAAAAGGGTTCATGTTCAGTAATTAAAGACAAATTAATTATGAATTAACTGAAGTCATATGGGATACTGATACCCACATGATTTGCGTTTTAAGCAGCAAATATCTATATACATTTCAAAAAATTAATGAATGTCCCTTGAATTTATATTATTTATAAATGCTAAATGCGTATCAATATTCTTTAAATCAAACATATTTAGAAACCTTTTTATATTTTCTAGATCAGTGAAAAGGACGGAACAAAACGTATGATGGTGGAGAGAAAAAATATGATCCAAAATCGATTTCAAACCGAATTGGGGTTAAAAGTTGACATCCCTAAACAAGGGTTCGGTTCATCAAATGATGGCAATACAGCAAGACGGTTTTATGAAAATAGTGCCGTTTCAGCTGATATTACTGGTAATTGTATATATTAACATTTCTTTTGTTAAAAAAACGTTCACTACATTGCTACGAGTTTTTACTACATTGCTAAAATTTACATATACCCTGTCCATAAACACATCTTCGCCAAAATTAATTGCTGTTTTTAATTTTTAAGTACGCTATACTGTAAAACGAGTTAAATTCCGTTAAATATGACGGAATTTAGTTGCCGAGAAATTTTACAAGGAATTGTATATACTTTTTTTATAGTGTATGTTTTACATAAATTACCTTTTCTTAACATATCTCAACTCCAGTTTATAAACGAATAAACTGGTTTACAAACATTAATATTTTCTTATAAGATAATAAAAGATAACATGAAACATAAACTTTAAAAATTGTATTATGTTTAACAAAAACTTTTTTCTTTTATTTCCTATGAAATAATGAAACTATTGAACTGTTTTTTCTTATTTTACAAAAAAATAGAAACGCATATGTAGAAATAAACGTAAAAAAGGCAACAGTTCATTAATCAAGCCTATTTTTAATTTTAAGGAATTCACGAAGAACTGATTCAGATGCTGGGGATCATACTACGAGCAATATCCAGTAAACTGGATATTGATGTGAAGGCGTTTAAGGAGTATTGTCTCAAAACAGCTCAGCTGTATGTATCATTGTACCCTTGGTACTTTATGCCGCCAAGCTTACACAAGCAGTTAATTAATGGCGAATCAATTATTAGTGCTGGTACGGTACCAATCGGTTTGTTATCTGAAGATGCCCAGGAGGCAAACCATAAAATCATTAAAGAGTACAGGAGAGACCACAGCAGAAAATACTCCAGGACAGCCGGCAATGAGGATGTTTTTCATCGATCCGTTCATAACTTTGAGAAACGGAATTTCAGTGCCTCATAATGAAAATGTAGACCCCGAAGTTTGCCGTTTATTACGAGGATCAGAGGCGGAATGAAATGAGTTCGAAGAACTTACTAGATTTGATTAAGATTTTATTTTGTTCTATTATCATTATCATTATTTTATTATTTTATGTTGTTATATTATTTAATTATAGTTATACTGTTTTTTAGTTTATTATATGTTATACAGGGTGTCCCATTTTAATCCGCCAGTAGCGATAATCCTGAAGCAATGCGTTGAAGGAAAAAATGTTCCAAATAAAAAGTTAATGGTTATAAGGGGGACATCTGATGCCGTCGATCTTGCCCCCCAGACCCTCCGGGGGAGGGGGCAACTTTAAAATCTTAAATGGAAGCCCCTATTTTTTATTGCCGATTCGGATAGAACGTTCAAAAGTAGGTGTATTTTATGCAAGGTGTTTTTTAAATTTATTGATAAATGGCGCTGCAAACGTAGAAATGTGTTTTTTTTAATTTAATTGCAAAAATCATCACATAATTAATTGTTATTATTACTTAAAACTTATTCACTACATGATAACTTTGTTCCCTTTTTCTCACCCCACCCCAAAGACCACCCCCTCCCTTACAATGTTGAAAAGTCCTTAAAAATCGCAAT
>JABFPB010006960.1:0-11496 GCA_022817645.1 Ceratoteleas bidentatus | reverse complement strand
GATAAGATTTTGGGAATATAAATAAGTGGTATAAATATGCATTCACGTAAATTTTCATGACATTCTTAATACTTTTGGTTCATGACTGTACAACCTTAAAGGGCCGAAGAACTTATTGTTTTAACACAGCCCGCATGGCGAGAGGGATTCGATGTTAAATTATTTATAAATAATGTTTAGAAGAATAGTTTCGCGGAAAGAATGTCTTGTAGCTAGTATTAGATGGAGTATTAGATAGAATAAATGTTAGAGAGGAGTGGGGTAAAATAGTATATTTTGTACCAAGAGCGCAAAGCAGGTTTTTCGGCCGAGGTGCAAACGATATTTTTATATGGCAAAGTGCTTCATTTTGCGCCCGAGAGTAGAAAAGCACCACTTTGTGCCCGATTTACAGGCACGAAAAAAATTCGTTTTGTCCAACCTGCACAAAAATGAATTTTTTCATGCCTCTGCGCTGAAAAGGTCAACTTTTAATCCTCGCGGTCGCGCCGAAAGTTGATTTTCTGAACAGAGGATAACGGAACGAAAGTCGCGACTTTTGGCGTTTTCGACAAGTGTTCCGGTTCAAGTAAAATCCCATCAAACTCATGTTCGGACAGGTTTTCTCTTTCGCAAATCCTATATTACCAATAAGCTAGACAAAGATAGATTTCACTTCAACTTGAACCGAAACGCTTGTCGAAAACGCCATTTCGGTCGTTACAGACACTCAAAACGTACATTTTTTATACAGAAAAAAATGAACATTTTTAAAAGAAAAAATATCGTTTGCACCTCAGATGAAAAAACCTATTTTGCACCCTTGGTAAAAATAGTATATTTCGTACAAATATACTGTTTTTGTGGAAGTTGGACAAATATAGTAATATATTTGTCTCAAAATTAAGCGCAGATCAATTAGGACTAGCAGGATAGCAGAACTGCAGAAAATAGCAATCTTTAAGCCACAAACAAAAAGGGAGTGAAAAGTAAAAAGAGGGAGTGAGGTATATAAAATTTCAAGTGGCTTTTATACACTATGCCAATATATTGCCAGTGTATAACAATATTTGGCTAATTTTAACGTTATGATCACAGGACATTGCCATTGTTTAGGTTATATTTTATATGAATGAAGTATAGTTTTTTTTCTTGTTTGAAAATACTCATTAAAATTAAACAATATAGATTTTTTTGTTTTAAGTAAGTTCCTGAGATGTAAAGTTATATTGTTGACGTGGAAATTCACTTTGCACATGACCTATTGTTTCAGTTAGGAGAAATTAATCGTTCATTCGTATATCCATAAGGAATTAGAAATTATGAATAACGTTTCATGTATGCCAATGATGGTGATTCGTTAAAATTCCTGTTTGGAACAATGATTTAGTCAGTTTAGATTAATATTTTGAAGATGTTAATTACTATTTTTGATTACTATATTATTTGCATAAATCTTACCGAGAAAAATTTCTGGATCACTTTAGGATCACTTTCCGATCAGAAGAGCCTGATTTCCTTTGTGATAAGGTTTTTGAGAGTTTTGCAATCATATTGAGATTATTTTGTGAGCATATAATGATCCGTTGAATATTCCACAAACCGACCTTTTTATTCATTGGTTACAAAGTGATCACAAAATGATCCCAACTTGATCACAAAAGTTTCAAAAAAGGATCCTAAAGTGATCCAGAATGTTTTTTCTTGGGTTGTAATTCAGTTATGCAAAATAAACCAAAAACTGAAATATTAATTATTATAAGTAGGAAATGATCATTTTGAGACTAATTTTGCAAACATTAAAAATCATACTTAATTATTCAGTAACAAACTTTTCGCAGGTGAAAAATGTTTCAATAAGTATTTCATACTAACATTCCCTGATGTATACTATATGCATGAAGTTCCTAACGTTACAATAACGTTATACCGTTAATAATATTCCTATTTAATTAGGCTAAAAAATCTATTTTAGATATTCATCACTGTGTCTCTAATTAATTACTTAAATATTTGATCGTTATAAATTAAGGAAACTCTGTTCTTTAATTTATGATCCAAATAATTGGGTCTTCAATTGTATCTCAGTATTACATTTTTTAACGATGTATTGTGTTTCCTAATAACACCATCTTTATTATATGACAATTTACTAATTATTTACTAAAAAAATCTTTGTAAACTGATATTTTTCCGATTTCTATTATCATTAATTTCCAATACGTCGTAATCTTCTTCACATCTAAAGTTCAGAATAAATTACGACAAACGTCATTATTATTATTTTGTAAAGGTGTAAGTCGTGAAAAAGCTTATTATTTTAATTTCTGCGCATATTCATTGCACAATGCACTACGTTAACTGAAACGTTACTGTTCTACATATGATTTTATATGCATAGAGGTTTCAGTTTAGTGAACCAGTTCACAACGGGTAAAGATACTCTAATGACTAATTAGACTAAGCTATAAAACTATTAATAATGTACCTAAATTTGCAAAATATAGTTAAAACCAATTTCGATTTAATTAAAAAAATGTGTTATTTTGTATTTAATCGTCACACATTTTTAACAGTATTCCACTATCTGATTATTATATATAGTTGAATGAACTTTAAGTTTGCCAATCGAACACTTTATAACCATAACATACTTTTGCACTTAATAGGTCAACTAATATTGTACGTCGAATATTTTTTATTTAATGAAATGTTCCGGGTTACTAATAATTATATTGTCACTTTTCTAATTGAGATTAGCTTAATTACAAGTAATTCGCCGATGCAGGCGTATATGCGTGTGTGGGGCGATAACGTGCGGAACACTTGCCAATAGGGGCACGAAGCTTTATTATGGCGGCGATACTAGCATGCACCTTGTTATAATAATGCATATATACGCTGGATCTTTCGAACATGGTGTTTCGTCTCTTAGCGTAATAAACATTGAGCAATCACCGCAAAACCAGTACGCGAAACTTTCGGTTCAACGCACCGGAAGATAAATTCATGCTCCCACTTTTTCAATGTCCTACACACATTTTTTACATTTATTTCCAACTGACATTGTTTAAGAGAGTTAGTATCGTTAATGCATGGATAAGAATCATAAAATATTTCTTGTTCCTGAGGAAAAGTGACAGTTAAAGTATTAAGTTTTAATTTTACAGTTAAAGTATTAAGTTTTAATTTTACAGTTAAAGTATTAAGTATTTTAAGTCTTAAATACTCTTTTTTTATTTTTTTTTTCATATTTTCATGTTTTAATATAGTAAAAATGCATTACCAAAAACATTTTTCTTCAATTTTTCATAATTAACATTACTTTTTATTTGATTTATAAAAATCAAATCTAATGATAATATATATTAGATAAGAATAGAAGGAGCAGAACTTCCTTCAATATTTGTCAATTTTTTCACAATACTTTTGCAAAAGACAGGTTCTTCGAACAGTTTCTAATAAACTTGAAGATCTTTTCTCAAAGGCATACATTGTATCAAAAGTTACAATGAATACGCAATGTTCCCAACCATTTAGGCATTCACAAATGCGCGGCACATTTTTGCATTTCATAATTTCCCGACAATGAAATGTATCTTCATCTTCCTATATAAAGACGGAGATACTTCTATCGTTACCCAACTAAAATATTTCTATGATGAATGCGAGATTGGGCAATATCAACGTGGAAGAATTGATGTTATAAGCATACGTTAACCAAATGTTATAAGCATACGTTTATTAATCACTTCCATAGGTGATAGTGATTACTATTCAGCTATTCCACGTGAAATCACCACGTCAACAACATTTGCTCATCTAAATTACCTCAACTTCGGCAAAACGCTTTAAAAGAAAGTTTTATTGAAGGTCTCGGGGCCGATTTGGCCAGAAACCAGTTATTTTCGAAATTATCAGCCATCTTCTTTATAAATATTTTAGCTCAAAATTAGTTTGAATATTTTCTCAGAATCATTAAAGGTTTCAGAAATTAAGAATATTTAAAATAATACTTTGTTTAAATTAGTTCAATTTAGTAATTATTTAACAAAGTATATATAATATTGTATAAAAGATTTTTTTAATTTAACTTCCTGGTGGAAAATTGATAAAAATATTTTTTTATCTACAAAAGTCGTAAAATTAAATTCAAATAATTACAGGTTTAAAAAATTAAATTTTTTGTCAGAATAATCTAAAAATATATACATTTTAAAAACTATACATTTAAAATTTTTAAGGCCCAAATATTTATCAACTTTCATCAAAAGTCAAAACAAATTCTCATCAAAAGTCAAAATTCTTTTCTTTTTTATCTATCTTTTTTATCATTGGACATTACTAGACTAAAAGTGATAATGAAAGAGTAAATTTAACATAGGAAAAATCCAGGAAAAAGGTTCTGCCAATTAGAAGGCACCATGCATTAATTATATGATAAATCTAACTTGAGAAAACACATCTAAATTATTATGAAATGCAGACGTATTAATTAAATCAGTTAAAATGAATGAATCGTGTAATGTTAAATTTTAAACATTATCCCAAGACTTATGAGACACGACATTTGTTCGCCAATTCCTCCATTCATCTTTATTCCACCAGTCCTGAACAATGAGATAAAAAATTGCCGAAAATCGTGATGTCAACTATGACACTGATAAAATCGATAAAATAGTAAAAGTTCATTGATACCATAGGTTGGAGTATCTCGAACTGACTCCGGGTTCCCTATTGGTGTTCGTTTCAAGCAAATAAAGAGAAAGGACATTCCGTATATTCATTTCAGACTTTTGTGAGATTTTATATTCATGTGCTTAGTGCGTTAGTGTAGACATTCTTAGAGCAGTGTGGGAGCGCTGGGAACTCGTGAAAGCTGTTAAATACAATACGGCATCACCAAATCCACGAGACTTTCGTGTCGAATTAATTACTCGCACAAGATTTCGCTCTATATAAAGAATTGAACTCAAACTACTCCCCTGAAACAATAGGTCTAATTGAAAATGAAACTTGTTATAACGAAACTTTTATATAATCTCCTCGTCATTTGCTCAATTCTACCTGTTGATACTCGGCACGACTGGGCAATTATTGGCTAATTTATAATGTTAATGAAATTAAATCACGTGACAGTATTAAGGCTAGTTAGCAGTAAGAAGAAAAAGTCATTCGGTCAAGACTTGGAAAAACTACCGGGAAGTTCTAGTGGCGTAGAAAAACGTCCAGTTAATTGGGAATGAGATGTCAAGTTTTTTAAGTGGAAAACTGAAAAAAAGTTGTAAGTTGGAAATCTGATTTGTAAATTTGTAGGAGCCATTTCTCACCCACAATGTGATTTATGAAAATTCGGTGAAAACTCCCAAATTTAAATAAACCCCATTAATTTCGTAATAATGAAATTAGTTATCTGTCGAAGAAATACAGTCGTCAATATGTCACTATATTTCGAGAACGAAACATCAAAATATCAATTAAGAGATAGGATCTGTAAATCATCACTTAATAATTGGTCTTCAGTTGGTGACATTATTAGTGACATCTATATTACTCCAAATAAGAAGTGAAATATATATAAAATGTATACAACTCGTACAATTATACTTTCCAGTTACCTACTTACGAACTTGCCAATAACATTTCGCGGAAATTATAACTCTTCGACAGTTACAGATCATGGAAAGTGATCACTTAACGTATGCTCCATTTACATTTCCACAGTAGTAAACAAAATTGTTTAATGCTGTTTCACATTAAGAAAACAGTTTTAACAAATTGAATATGAGACGTTTATATTTTTGTAATTAAAAATTAAGTAAAAAATGTTTTTATTAAATTACTCTTTTATATTTTAGTAACTAAAAAATTTAGTTGAAATTTGAGCAGTATACTTAGATTAAATTAAATATATTTCCTATTAATTGCATATCAAAATGATTTTAATATCTTTACAATTCAATAGTAATTTACCAAAATGTAAAAATGTGAACGAAACTTCAAATTAAAGTTTGAATAAAATCGTGGATTTTTGTGCAGTTTCAGCAATGAGTTTCTATCCCAAAATATCTTAAAAATTAGGAAAATGAAATAGCAGCTTTCTAAGGACCCAAATTCTCAAAATTGCGACTTAAGGGAACTGCCTCAAAGAATGTTTCGTAATGGTCAGGTGGAGAAGATCAATCTCGAAAAGAAATCTCGTGACTGGTGACAGTGGCAGCTATCGCCAAGATCGAAATGAAGAACGAAACAAGTTGTTTCGGGACAATGACAACCTTTAAATGTACCGCAAAAGAATGCACTCGCATAATGTCGCATGTGCGCTGAGTTGCCCCCGTCTGCTAAAGTGAACGAATGTTTGCTCTACTTACAGACAAGACGATGGAATATCTAGTTCGTTATTCTGAGGAGAAATGTTCAGAAAATGCAATCTCGGTACTCAGTCAGATCGACCATTAACCATGCGTGACGGAGTAGAAAGTCTTCAAATTCATAATTACGTGTTATCTCATTCCTATTTACGTTCTTTTCAGACAGATCACATTCGCGCCAAATTAATCTAATTCATCTACTCTTAAGGTAGTTCCATCGTCAAGTTGAATTTGTCAGAATTTGTTTAATTAGTCTATTTGAGTTGTTAGACATTTCTGGACATTTTTGTGTCAAAATTATATTGAAAAGTGTTAGTCCTCAAAAAATTTTTTGGCAATTTGATTAATTATAAAAAAAAGTTGTAGATTTGTAAAAACGAGGAAAAATAATGCTCTCTTACACGGTTTCTTAACTATTACTATTCCGCGTTTCAATTCTTACATAAAAAATGGCTCATAATTTCCAAAATAACTGAACTGTGAAAAAATAGTTTCGCAATGCTCAATAAAAGTTTTATAATCGTTTCGCAGATTCATAAAATATTTTTTAGCGATATTAACTTTTTTTTAAATGACCTTGCACTTGTCTAAAAGTATGCAAAATAAATGTACTCTAATTTTTTTACTAAAAAACCGACGACTAATTGATAAACAATTAATTAATTATGAAAATCAATTTGTCATATTTTATTCAATTTTCGGTAATTTTACTTTCGAATGAATCAGGAAGGTAACAAAATAAGCACCTCGATATAATTGGCAGTTATTTTTACAAAGTCATATCATTACCACGTTACGTCGAGGAAAAATGATTACCGGAGTAGGAGAAATATTGAGTATAATTAGCGCCCGCACATCACTAATCTCTGGTAATATTTCTAATTGCTTTACCGACGGTCCGATCAGCCAATCGATTTCTACGATTAGGAAGTAGCTCAGAGCGGAAGAAGACAAATACTGCCGGAAATGAGAAAGCCGACGGTCACGAAAAACTCGGTTTCGCGTATAAATATAGGTTAAAGTGTAGATTCCAGGTCACTTACCCAACACTCTCTTGCACAGTCTTTTTCGGTCTTTTACAATGTCGTGTAAAGGACATTGTACAATTACGTTTACGTGTAATTGTTTCATTTGCTATTCCCTTTGTACTTTATTCTGACCAAAAAGATAGTTGATCAGGAAAAGATGTAAGGTGAATGTCCCAATTAGTGTTGGTCCAAGAAATAGGCGAGATATGTTGTCATAATTTACGACCGTTTACAACGTGAAGTGTGTACTATATGGGTGATATGAACCCGGAAGTTACATTAAAAACATGAACAATTACATAAGTAAGCAACCATCGGTTCTTTCGGTCGCTTTCGTTTTTTAGTTAACAAATCTGTAAATGATGTATCCAATTTTATATATGTTTCATTAGAAAAATTAATATCCATAAGGAAAATACAGATAAATTTCAAAAAGAACTAAAACTTTATCGTGTTTGTAAATATTTGACGTTTATTTCGGTTACGAAAGAATTTGTGTATTACATTACCACAATTAAACATTTTTTAGAGGAAAATTGAGTAAAATTGTATATAGCTCTTTCCATAAACTAAAATACTATAATGTAAAGTATTAAATAGAATTAAATTGAATTACAATTTTAATTTTTAAATCAATTATAATTTATGAAAAATTGTTATGAAATCGAATTTATTTTAATTTTTTTTCCAATGTATCCAAAGTATGCAAAAGAAATAATTGTTTACTATATTAATGTCAAAAAACGATCTATAGAAAAGATTGACACAAGGTATGAAGGACAATTTAAAATAAAATTAAGGAAAACAAACTGGACGAGAATTATTTTTCTCGTTTATATTTTAAATATTAAGCAATTTTACACATCGTATTGTGTCAACATTCAAAGCAATCATATTTTTAATACTTCAAACTTGAGTACATTAATTTCACATACAAGTTGTAAAAATTTTCTTAATCTATGTTTGTTGAATAATTTAATCGTGAAATTATTTCAATAATTTTCAAATCGATTCATCGAAATAATTGTATGACATCGATATTGTAAGAATGTTACATTAGATTATTTTATTTTATTTTTCAATTACAAATGTGATCTAAATTAAGTTCACTAAGCACTGAACAATCACCCCTATTGAAAAATAATTATAAGAAATGTTAGAAACAATCAAATATTAGTATGAAAAGTGGATAAAAACCGCACAGAAAATGTAGACCTACAATTTCTAATAGGAATTGATAGAATTTATATACATTTTCAAATAGACATTGGTTTGTCATACAAAACTACATGTAAATTTAGAGATCTGCAGGACAGAAACAGCATTTTTCTTCGCTAAAAACTAAGAATGTAACTATCAAAGAACTTTAATAATCGAGACGCAATCAGGTTGGAATTTTAAACGATTTACCAGATACTTTTCACTCAAACTTATAACTTATTTCATCAGCAAAAATATTTCATACAATCTCACGCTCGATCGATTTATCCTACTAAAACAACTCGTTTACATAGACATTAAACTTAAAGTCACAAATACAGTTTTGTGTCAGAACCAACTTTTATTCATCTTTTCCTATAAAAAATTCCACCTGTTCAATCTACAAAAACCAGTCCAAACCATAAGCTCTAATTCTACTCCAAACAATCCAATTTCAAACAAACCCCCTACTTGTCCCCAAAAACACTTCACACCATTTCAAAACCCATCGAGACCCATCCTTACATCACCGTGACCTACACCTGTCCCATCCATTGTTCAAACACCCCCCTCCCCTTACCCTCAAATTCCTCGAGAAAACCTCCTCGGAACCGTCTGTTTATAAACAAAAAAGGTCGCCAGAACCGCTTCCTCAATATTGACCTCCCTTTCCAATCTCTATTTACATTCCCTGTTTACAAAATTTTCCCCGAACCCGTACCGTCTCCCACTCCGACTCAATTCCTCGAAATCAACAATTTCAACCGCGCAATTCGCCGACGAAAACTCGCTCCGAATCGATGCCGCGAAACTCGGAAAAGAACGAAAGCGCGATCTTGAGTTGGTATTCCTGAGTTCATGTGGTACGTGCAGTTCAAGGTCGGCCAATGTGCAACCAGTTAGTTGTAAATAGGTGTAAGAAGAAGAGTTTCAGGCCGTTGACATTGTGGCCGACGCGGGTTTCGGCGGAACGCGAGTGAAATTCCGCGGCGACAGGCTCGAGTCTGCGAGTGACATTCACCTGCCCCAGAGCCGCGATGTGTACGGGCGAACACCGACCAAAAGCCTCGGCAGATATATCACCTGTTGCTCGCATGCACCACGCGATGCACGGCTCATCAGCAGCCGACGTTGCCACGTCAACGGGCCGATCCACCACTCTTTCCACGAAAAATCACCAGCGGGCATTTCACTTTTTCCGCGTCCCTTTACAGACAATTAGCGCCTCCGAGATAACCGGAAACAAGTTCGAGACGTTTCAACGAAGCTTCGTTTGGGATTAAGAAATGGAGGGAAAAAATGTCGGAACAAATTTCGACTCACTAAGCCCCCGAAATCGGAAATTCTACGGAAAATCGCCCAGGAAATGTCCTGTATTCTACGTCTCCCAATTATCCACGAAGAATCTACGTAGATTTCACTGTTTGCCAGTTGGAAAGTAGGGGGAGGGGAGAAATGTTATTGATTTTGTCGAAATCAACTGTTTTGAAGTTTTTGAACGAAGTTCTGAGAAAAAGGGTGGTAGAAAAGTAAAGTGGCGTCCTCTACCCTTCTTTGTTAAGTTTGTAAATAAAAGTACGTTAGCAAAACACGTTTTTTTCCTCTCCCGCCAATCGCAAATCCACTTGCAGGTCAATATGTTGGGAAATGGGGTAATACTCACTCATTTTCGTCGTCGCTCTCATATTTCTCAGTCATCCGCAGTTTCTCGGTAAATATCGTTCCCGCGAAGGATAGCACATTGAAACAAAAATTCCGTCCTCACTGGGAACATAATATTCGAACTCTGACCCCACAAGCGAGCGCCAACTTTGTCTCAGGTGAAGCGTTTCACAAATCACGGGTCCTTTTTTTCGAGCGGTTCATGTTGCCCGTTTTTTGCGCCTTTTTATCCGCTCACTGGAAATGTGGAATCGCCGCCACACCGTTCGCCGAAATTCCGGCCCGGAAATGCGAGTTTCAGCGCGAATCCGCGGTTCACGTCCGAGTGGCACTCCACGGCTCGACAGACAACTAACCGATCTCGCGGTAGCATCGGCAACGCGGTCTTAGATCTGACTGCAGGCAAGCCGTGGAATCCCGTTTGAAGCCGGCACGCCCGCCTTTCCATCAAAGAATCTGCGGTAGGGATAACTATTGCTAGAAAAGTGACTCAAGAATTTATCCCGGACCGACGTACCAAACTATTGGGCTGGAGCTACACTTCCGATTCGACCGACTTTTGCGTCCCGACTTTCGTGAGGCGTTATCCTTTTTGCCCGCGAAATGTTACAATAAAAGGCAACGCAAATTGTTGCGCGTTTCGGACGTTTGGTTGCTGGAATGCGAAAACGGTTCTGTCATTTGGCGGGAAATTGATGGTGGGGTTTTTGCGAGTAAAATGGAGTTTTGGGGTTCTTTTTGGGGATTTGATTTTCGAGGGAGTGAGATTGTTGGATTAAAGTGGAAGTGAAAAAAGGGATTTGAAGGAATTCAGTAAATGGAATGGGATAGTAAAGATAAACTAGGAAATCAGCGCTAAAACAACTGCCTTAATTGCAGACACTTTTTGTAGACATTTTTATGACGTCTTACAAAAGTGTCTTAAAATAAGACATGTTACGTCTTAATTTAAGACATTTTTCACGAATTAAGACGCTTTTTCTTGTGTCATAATGCCTGTTTTTTACTGTGATGAAATGATTATGAAGAGTTCATTTTGTTGGTTTTGTATATGTAGTTATGACAATTGGGAGTAGCAGTATTTGTTAACATGGCGGTCGTTAAACCTCGAGTTTATTTTCAAAAATGTTAAAATTACTTTTTAACGTTAATTTAGTAAGAATAAGTGTTTAGATTGATATAAAAACATAAATTGTAGCCATTTAAATGCTTAAATATATTTTAAAAACGTTTGTTTGTGGCTTAAAGACCGAATT
>JABFPB010006959.1:0-11493 GCA_022817645.1 Ceratoteleas bidentatus | reverse complement strand
CTCCTGTGCACTTCCCGTGCCCTCCCGAGCAGTTATCGTTCCCTCCATAGCACTTCCCGTGTCCTCCCGTTCATTTCCTGAGCACTTTCCATGCCCTCCCGCGCCCTGCCCGTGCCCTCCCGTGCCCTCCCGTGCACTTCCTGAGCACTTCCCATGCCCTCCCGTGCATTGCCCGTGCCTTCCCGTGCATTGCTCGAGAACTCCCGAGCACATCCCTGGTCCTCTTGTGCACTGCCCGTGGTCTCCCGAGAACTTCCCGGGCTCTTTCATGCACTTCCCGTGCCCTCCCGAGCATTTCCCCTGCCCTGCCGTGTACTGCCCGTGCACTCGCATGTACTGCCCCTGCGCTCCAGTGCCCTTCTGTGAACTTCTGTGCACTGCTCGTATCTTTCCGTGCCGTCCCGAGCACTGCCCGTGCACTGCCCGTGCCCTCCCTTGCATTGACCGTGCCCTCCCGTGCCTTCCCGAGCACTTCCCATGCACTGTCCGTGCCCTCCAGTGCCCTTCCGTGCACTTCCCGTGCACTTCCCGTGGCCTCCTGAGCACTTCCCATGCCCTCCCGTGTACTGCCCGTGCCATCCCGTGCACTGCCCGTGCATTCCCGGGCACACCCCTGGTCCTCTTGTGCACTTCCCGTGCCCTCCACTTTACTTCTTGAGTACTTTCCGTGCCCTTCCGTGCCTCCCATGCACTGCCCGTGCCGCCTTGAGCATTTTCCGTGCCCTCCGTGTCTCCTGTGCACTGCCCGTGCCCTGTTAAGAACTTCCAGTGCCCTTTCATGTACTTTCCGTGCCATATACAATGTTATCACCGTCAGATATTTTCGCAGTGATTTTATAGTTTCCCAAAGTTTGCCATAGTTTTTCAGAAATTGCCAGAGAAATTCCAGAAAAAAATGACGCATATTTATTTCCATGATAATTAACAGAGCAATGCCAGAAAATAGCAAGAAAAGCAGAAAAATACCAGGAAATTTTCTTTGCCAATTTCTGGTAAAAATATTTACACGAATAAATTTATCTCTAATGTAAACATTGGGCAGAGATTTTCCAGAGAAATTGCAGAGTTTCCCAAAGTTTGCCAGAGTTTTTCAGAAATTTACCAGAGAAATTCCAGAAAAAATGCCAGAAATTTTTTTCCACAAAGGTCAACTTTGTCTCAATTATGATTATGGCTTTTTCTCTCAAAGTGGAGTAAAAACTCTGTAAAGCACCCGTAGCGTTGCTGTCGCTAGTATGTTTCGAATAAAACCGCTCAACACTAATAGTTGTGAAGAGGGCATGTGCACTTTCTGCAAGCTTAGTTAACCTCTCTGCACTTAAGCTAAGACAACATAAATGAATAACTATTAAAAACTTCCATATTAAATATTATATTCAATAATTTTGAATTATGTTACTAACTGGTAAGATCCTGCGCGTCTCACTTCATCATAAATTATGATTCTCGCAACATTTTTCAGTTGGAAAATTGACGATCCTCTTGTTTCGGATCTTCGGACCGAATAAGTGGGTATTATCCGACTTATTATTCGACGATTGCAGAAAATCATAACATTTGATGATAAATTCTCCTTCAGAGGAAGACATCAATACCTGTTAGATGTAGTTATCATTTCGGATCTTTTCACCATCTGAAAGTATGTTAATATCGTTCGGAGTGAGTTAACAAATTTTGTTCATTACCATTTGTATGTAAAAACAATATTTAAACACGTACAAATACATACCTTTAGGCTTGGAGGATGTAGCTTGATTTAGTGTTGGCTGACTTAGTAAAGGCTGAGAATCAATGTCGACTACCAAACATTGTTCATTATCTTTTCGTGTAACTTGTACATCTAGGACCGGATTTTGCGAGGATTTAGAGGGACCTTGTTGCAATGAAACGCGCAAAAAGTCAGGAGTAGGTCTTGTTTGCTCCAACGATGCCTCAAAATTGTTTAATGTATGTGTACGTGGCGGATAAGGAATGTACGTGGATGGATGATAAAACTGTGTCTGTGGAGGAAAATATGAGTTTGGAGGATGGGGAGACTGTTGTAAGGTAGGGGTATGTGAAGGGAAATGTGGATGTGAAGACAAAGCTGTATGTGGAGGATAAGTAATTTGTGGAGTATTATAGTACTCTAATGACTGTGTGTTTGAACCAATTTGCTTTTCCGAAAGATGACTTTCGGTTGATCCTGTGAAATTAAAAAAAAAGCTCAAATATTTGCCAAGGATAATGATAATATGAAATTAAGTGAACGTAGAGTAAATTATTTTAAATTATACATATTTTATAATTAAAAATAAAAATAGCTTAATTAAATTTAAAAATTCACAAAAATAATAAGGATTTAATTTAATAAGCACTATTTTAAAAAGCAAAAAGTAACGTTACTAGTTTCAGATGTTTTATGCAAATCTACTAACCACTACCATCGCAATACTGCACACTCGCATGTGCATTGTAGTTGTCAAAATTACTCATCTCGCCTTCCACTATTATCTTCTATTTAATTTGCATGCATAAAATAAGTTTTTACTGAAAACTAGAAAAAATATTTACAACTTACTACGAAAAAAATTAAAGTGTATATATATACTTCAGGATATATGTTTTTATGCATAAGATATATGCTAACAAATAAAAATGTATATCTGCCACTTATACATTTTTACCTGACCCAAAAACCACACCGATTTTTATATTTGGAAGTAAAAACTTTTTTATACAGCCTACTAATTTTAAAAACAATTACATTCAACAAAATTAATTTAGAATATAGGATTACAAATTATCATGCAACTTCGCGCGAAAAATTCTAATAAGATAGGATAAAACCCCAATAGGCTGAAATTTTATAATAAACAAAATTATTATAGATTTTTTTCTTGTATTATTTTTTTTATCAAATGTAATTAACAAATTACAAAAGTGCACTCTGCAACTAATTCTAATATAAACATTTCGCGCGAAACTCCATCCTAACCTCAATAGTCAAATGAAATCGCAGACAACACAACAAAACAACATTGACATCACTTCTTTTAGTTTTTGTTTGAAAAAATAGTTATTTCATTACACCTACCTGCATTAATGAATTAAATTCGCCTCGCGTAATGATTTCGCGTGAAGAAACAATGACACAAAATTCAACGAAAACCAAGTCGCCACGCATGCGCACAAAGTCATAGACGCTCTCGAGCCGGGCGGCCTGGGCCGTGCGATTGGGGTCTGGAGAGGGGAAGCTCATTCCTCGCGGCGCACCGTTTCCAACGGTGCGGCACAAGGAATCAACCGGCGAATGTCGAGGAGTGGGGCTTTGACTACACATCAGGCGCTAAAATAGTGGGAGTCAAAGAATAAAAGGTTGTCGTTCACCTTTAAATACTTGAGTTTCAAACTGTGTAAGGATAAATAAAATTCGTCTGTTCAAAGCGTGAATTTGAAGGATGAAAGCTTGAAATTTTCATGTTTTCATCCCATGACTCGTCCACAAGCTTTCATCCTTTAGTTTTTCTTTCCGTGTAGGCAATTATTGGGCAATTTTCGTACAACGTGATTGCCACCATAACAACAAATTGATTCATTAAATTCTTTATTTATGGAAGAAAGAAGTGCAAGAAACAAATTTATTTTTTATAAAAAATTTGGCTACTAGTGGAGATTTAAGAAGTTGAATCTCAAACCGATATGTCTCTTTGGTAACGTGTTGCGAATTTTTGAAAATCCTTTAGCGTTTTTTGCTGGCAGATCTAAATAACAACTAACTAAAATTAAGTGTTCATCGATTTCTTTTTTGTAAAATAAGAAATCGAAATTGAAGAACCCTGAAATTCCATTTATTTCATATATTGCACTTGGTACGGATTTTATTTTAAGATTTTCGAGTTTAGTACTTACATTGTTATTATTTTGAAATAATTGCAATAGTACAGTCGACTACCGCAAAGAGCACGGAGCTCGATGAACGATCCTACCGCACAGAGCACGGGCGGCAGTGAGGAAGCGCTATCCCCTCCACCACTCGCGCCGACTTCACTCCCGTCCCGCTCTCCCATAACCTTTCAATTGTTGATGTTGATTTTGTCAATGTAGACATGCAAATAACTTGCTGTGAATTAATAATCGAGAATGCCAGGCAAAAAGTGTAAATCCCAGGTAAGTTTAATTGAGATCAAAACGCTATAAGTTTTGTTACAATTGAAACAAAACAAAAATTAGCAATAACTATTTTATTTAACCTTAAATACGTACGACAGTTCTACTCTGTACACTCAGTACTTTATTATTAGATGAGAAAACTATTTTTTAATAATTAAATCGATAACGCGTCTAATGCTTAGCAAAGCCGCCTCTACCAAGCGCCCGTTGCTAGGGAGTGGGGGAAGAGAAAGGAGAAAGGCCCGTGCTCTATTCGAGTAGAAACGCCGTGCGCTTTGCGGTTGGTGCTCTTTGCGGTCGTGCTCTTCGCGGTAGTCGAATGTAATATTAAATACTAAATATTAAAATATCAAGAGTTTTAAATAAAAAAATCTGACATACAAAATTGAGCCCCTATTTAATATGAAATCTAATATGAATAATAATATTAGATTTAATGTGAATTTTTTATGTACCCATAGCCCTAATAAAAAGAAACATATACTGGAAACATAGTTCCGATATATTTCCATATATTTCCATATATGCCATTGTCCATATTGTCATATAAAGCGTTTTACTGAAAATATAGTGAAAATATATTGTGTCAACATATTGCCAAAATATGCCATTAATCACATATTGGGAATATATTGAATATATACTGGAAATATAGGGGGAATATATCGGGAATATATTTCTCTTTTTATTAGGGAGAGATTTGATTAATATGCAATTTAATATGAAATTTAACTTGAAAAATAATATTAGACTTAATATCAAATTTTAATGTGAATTTTAACATAAAATATAATATGAAAAATAACATTAAAATTAATTATTACATACACCTATAGGTCATACCAAACGGCATTTGATTGATCAAGTATGAAATTTAACATGAAAAATGATATGGTTCATCGAATTCCGATGGGTATATTTTGTATAACGTCACCTTCTGTTAACGTCAGTTCCGACGTCGATACGACTGTATCGTCGTTGAAACGACGTTGATTTCTGCCTGGGGTGTGACTTAATAAGCGACAATTTGAAAATAGTTACGTATCAAAACATCCATTTTTACTTGCTATATAAATTGATTTAATGTTTTCTTGTCAACATCAAACCACTTGAACGCATCTTGCGCACGGGTAACCGTTTTTCAGCCGAGATCGAGAACTTTCGTACCTCCTTATTTACATTGAAGCGTCGTTTGTTAACTTTGCGTTTGTGAGTGTTGTATATATTTTACTAGTCATAATGGGCTATTACCTAATCTAATTAAAACGATGTTATTACAAAGATTTGTAAAAAGATTCGTAAAAAGATTATACCTGTTTATTTGTGTAAATAAAAAAAGAAAACATCATTTTCGGGAGAATTAGGCATTATTACATTACTCTAATCAAAGTGCAATACTTAACTCAACGCGAATCAGAGTCACTTTTTAATAAGTAACCCTATGCATTAGGTACTTCAGTTACATTGTAAAGCTGGTACCACGTGTGCGTTGGTTAGGTCCGTCAGATGCCTCGATTCGGGATAGCAGACGTCCCGATCACAGGACATATGCCAGCACGAAAAAAGCACAAACTCCGTACCTCCGCAGACCTCTGACGCACTTAAATTTTTTCCGTGTATGAATGTCATATTCTTGGAAATATTTCATTTCAATTTTTTTACACGCGTAACGAATTAAGGCAGCAATAATTTCTTTGTTATCCTTTGATTAAGTTTTAAAATAAAAATGCATTATAAAAAATGTTCAGTTCGAGTAAAATAAATGAAACATCCTAATCAAACATTCGATTAAATTAACAAAAAAATTAGTTAAGGGGGTAATACTCTCTGGCGGCCTGAAAAAAGGTGATTTTTTCGATTTTTTAAAAGGATAACTAACAATGTATGGAAAAAACGGAATACATATGTTTACTGGTCCACTTTTGAACTACAACAATAAATTTGTTTACCCATATCGAGCAACTCCTGCGGCCGCTACACCAGGTGCAGCGTGGCGGCAACCTGCTAATCGGCGGGCATCCTAGAGGCAGCACCGTTGGAGCTAGTTGAACGCAATTTGAATTGCTGAATCCTAAACTATTTTTTCTATCATCATACGTAGCTGTTTTTTTACCTTCAAAAATGCATTTTCGATGCAAGCTTTTATGTCCACTTTTGAGACCGAAAAAATTGACTTTTTTTTCAAAACGTTGTCAGTTTTTATTTTTCAACATATAAAAGAAATCCTACGTACGCTGACAGGAAATATGTCTGACATTAACGGAAAAATATTGATTTTGTTCTAGCTCGAACGGTGCGGCCTTTAGGATGCCCGCCGATTGGCAGGTTGCCGCCAATCAGGCATTTAGCCATTTTAACTACATTCCTAGTACTTTAACAGTTTTTTACTGATTCAATTAAACGAAGTACCAAATTTTTCCCCCGAGTAACTATAATCCTTTCTCAATCTCGCCGGTAATCCCATTCAATTACATGCCCCGAGACGAAAATCGTTCGAAAAAAGTGCTCGTTGCGTCACGATTGTCCGAGTAACCTGCGGCCACTTAACTGTTATTTTCAGCAACAAGAATAAAAGTTTCGCGGATCGCCGTACGTAATACCGCTGGCGCACAAAGCCCACGGAAAATGAAGCGTGACGGAACAATACGTCGATTTTTTCGTGCCGCTACAATTAGCCGCGGAACGACGTCGTCCGATATTATTGACTCGGGGAAAATCTCAGCTCGGCGACGTTAATAGTCGGGACAGATGTTGCGCTCGGCGTTCCATTTCCGAGCAATGATTCTAGGAATCTTGCCACTCGGCGAGTTACGTGCCGCGCCGCGCGATGCCATCGCGCGACGGACTCTTAGGTAAATGAAACTCGACGGTACGTGCCGGCCGAATTGAACGCGCCGCCGAGGACCCACTCGTGACTTCCGCGGGACGGACCTTTTTAAATGAACTGGCGTTTAGCGCTCGAGTAACGGCACTCTCCTCGTGACTTTTCGATTTCTCGCGACTCGCGCGCGATCGAACGCTTGTTAGGCTTTTTACGCTGATTTGGGTAATTCAGTTAGTGGAAAGCTTACATACAAGTGGCAGGATGGGGGTGGGGTGCTCTGAGAAAAAAAGATGGAGAAAAATGTTTAATTAGGAAATACTGAACGTTCTACAACGAATATTGAACGGGACTGTAAACTGCGGATACATTCAAAATACAAAATTGCTATTCCGTGAATATAACCAGAATTTCAATACAAGTATTGAGTACCCTGTTGGAAAAAACTTTATACAAAAGTCTGCATTTTTCACATCATTTATATGTCTATCTCTTTCTATCGCATGACGTTAAATGGGATCTTACTTTTGAAATATCTTTTTCAAATGTTCGTTGACCTATGTTTTTGTGCACTATCCTAAAAATGTATTATCTATCAAATGGTCGATTACGGTCGATAAAAAGAATCGATTACCTTAATTCTCCATGTTAATATAACTCCTTCGAGATTCTTTAGTGTGATTATAACTTCACTTGTTAGTTTGTGGAACTATCACTTAGAATTAGATTCAAACCAACCTAAATAATTATTTGACCACATCTAAAATTTGCTTAGTAAATGACCTAAAGGAGTAATGTCAGAACAAATGTCTATTCTTATATTATTCTTATATTGCACGAAAAAAAAGATCTATGCGCTGCCAATAATACTGGTATTCCAGAGTGCGAATGTTTGAAACAACAGAAATTTATCTCTACATTAACCCTACATATGCTTTCGCCAGGCTCGAGTATGCCTATCATAGGCATTCTACGGTTCGTGGATCATTCTATGACGATTAATAATAAAATATGCCTGTGCCAGGCATACAAATGCGAGTGCTAGGTATATATTTTTTTGCGTGTATAGTATAAAAATGTGAAGATTTTTCTTAAATGTAATATCTGACTTTCTCTGTACACATTACGGTTTGTGGTTTGAGAAATGAACGACTTTTGAAATATTATCGGAAAATACCGTTTGCAGCCAATAATCTGTATTTTTCGGAAAGCGTTAATCACCGGCAATGTCCGTTTATTTATTTAAAAACAGCAAATTGAGCGAACGCCGGTCCATTTCGCACCCGGTCGGATTAACGGAATTAATATTGCCGCTTTAACGACGCCGTGTAATTCCGTGTAACTTCGAAATCCGAAATGCTCGCGCGCAACCCTGACCTGGAAAATCGGTCCGGCCAACGCGAGGGTTAACGCCTGACTCGCGGCTAATTAATTTCTCACGCGCTCGACTACAATTTGCCGGCCCATTCATAAAAAGGGACGCGCGCGACTTCGGAATAAATGCGAATTTGCGTGTCGACGCCGGCGCCACCTGTCGGCGTGAAAAGTGCGGCAAAAATCCATTACCCGACGCGGTTAATTAAAGTACTTGAAAGAGCCACAAATGACCAGATTTTCGTCGCGTTAAAAAGGAAACAAAAACGCGGGAAATTGCGATTTTTCGTGCGCTCAATCAGAACGGCTTTTTCATCGCGAATTTCGGTGCGGTATCATTGTAATTCGGATGTCTTTGCCGCAGAAATGTCGCTGAAAATACAGATCGAACCGGCGTTTTCGCGAATTCATCGCTTTAAACAGTATCAACGAGCGATTTGCAAGTCAAAGTCGCATTATTTGTCGCCGGTTTTTTAGCGTGCCTTTTCGCGGGATACGTTTTGTTACGGTTTAGGGTGTTGATGTTGTCGCTGCGTCGCGCTTTTTGCTCGGGGAATCGATCGCGAAAATTCGGCGACAACAATTGCGCCGTCGCTCGGAATCGATAAATGTTTTCCCGGCGTAATTATCTTGCACGCGAGTAAATCGTCGAGGGATATTACGTAACCGTAAGCGCGTAACTAATGATAGTTTTTAATGATAATTATTCATGCGGCGACTTCGTCTCGCCGACACAATGTCGATACATGTAGCGTTGTGATAAAGCGCCACGGCACTTCGACGAGCTATAGCTAGTTTAGATAAATCTTTAATAGTGATAAGAAATTAATCGACTATCACGAAAATGACACTATTTTAGAACAGATGTGGATTTTTTTATGATCGGGCAATGATCGTGACTGGAGAAAAAATGGTCATTTTTTTCAATCAATGCAAAATTTGATTTTAATAAATATAAACGTAAATATAATAAACTGATTAAGTGAGTAAATTAAATCCCCAGTAGAAATTTGATATGTGCTGAAAGCTGAGCCAATAAGGGCCTGCCCAAGTCCATATGGGTAGAAACTAAGAATTGTGTGGGCCCTACGAAGGTTTGTAATGCCTGACCCATTATATCTGTGGTTCTGAGGAAGAACCGGTTAAGTCACATTTTTTGACAAATTTGGTTAAGAGCGGAAACTGATAAATTTTTATGTATATTTTCGTTTGGGGACGTCGAAATGTTATTACGACGTTATTTTGAGGAAAAACCAGTTAAGTGCACACTTTTGAGGAATAACCAGTTAAGTTCCCATTCAAAGTACATAGGAACATTTAAATTTAATTTTGGTAACTTAAACATTATATTTTGCCTTATATAAAAATGCAAAAGTTTACTTTTGAAACTTTAAATGCAAATATCTCAAAATCACAAAAAAAGTGACTTAACTCGTTTATCGTCAAAACCACAGATATGGCAGTGTTGGCATTCTGGCTCACATCTCTGGCCCACATTGGGACCCAGTGGGGCACGCCCATATTCGAGTTTCGAAATTTAAAAATATTTATATATGCTATAAAATGTTATAAAATTTACTGTAGTAAAATTTGGTTGTGTCAATATCGAGAATCGAACCCACGTTCCCTTGTCGATTACCTTAGCTGCCATCTTGCCATCGAGCTATCGATGCCTATGAATGTTCGCTACATTTTAACTTACATACGATGCATGTGCTTTCGTATATCTATTTGCTGTATTGATTTGTTATGGATAAATCATTGTTAATTAAAACTGCTTTCAATGTTAATTAAATAGAATTGCAATTCAAATAATTATATTTATTTTTCATGCATTGAAATATTATTTAAAATACTAATTTTTAGTAACTGGTTTGAATAAGTAAGCGACACATATTTTAATTTAAACTTATTAATGAATTTATTATATATAAATTATACATTATACTCGTAGGCCCCACTAACGGCCTTAGATGGGGCCCATATGGGTCCAAATAAACATACAAATAGGTATTACCCCATTTCAGCCCACACTTTTCGTAGGGCGCTCTTCTTGATTTCTGCTAGGAATAGTTCTTTCAAAGAAGTACCTCGAGGGCAACATTTATTTCGGTTAAATTGATAGATATATTTAAGGAAAAAGATTTCAAAATGAGAATCTAAAAGCATTTTTTAATACTTAATGTTTAGTCGTCTTCAATAAGTGTTGAAAAACTGCTCCACTTTTAGTTTCAAACTTTCCGAAATTCAAACAAAAACAAGAAAGAAATCCTTACCCCAAAAACTCTTCAAACTAACTTGACATTTTCGAAAGTATAGAATTTAAAAACAACGCCATTTGACGGGAGATCAATGGAAATCGAACGACGAGGATTTTTCAGAAAAACTGCCCTAGAAAAAACTTGTGGTGAAAAAGTTGAATTCGACGATAATTCCATGATTAAAATGAGACGGTCGGCTACCTCAACGGCCATTTACGCGGTGAAAACTGGGACAAATACGGATAGTTCATAATGTCGCGTATCTTTTCAGGAAAAAGTCTCAGACTCTTGTAATGCCGCTTACGTTATTTATGAAGTCGCAATATGCAGTGGCAAAAATGATACGATCGATGGCGTTGAAACTTAGCTAAACGGCGGAAAAAGGCCAAGAAACTCGGTTACATTTTTCTGAAGCTTTTGTCGCTCGATTTTAACCCTTTTCAATGACAGAGTGAAAATATTAAAAGATGCCGAATTAAGCTATGTATTTGAAAACAGAATTTGCAAAAAAATTATATCTGTCATTCCCATCAACCCATTTTTAATTCATGTACTGGATCTAAATAAAATTTGTTTTCTAACGGTTTATTAACCCGTTGGCTGCACCATTTTGAATTTGATAGATAATTTTGTCTACAGTTTCAAGTTAGAAAGCTGGTTGTTTACAATTATCTTAGAAAAGAATAAACATAATGTATTTCAATTCCAAAGTAATATACAGTCAGTTTTACATAAATAACAGTATATTTTTAACCAAGGGAATAAAACGGAGTTTTACTCCCCGAGGTTACAACGATATTTTTCATTACACATGCAAGTAGAGGTCGAGTTTTACTCCCTGAAATTGCGGGAGAAAAACTAAACTTTACTCCCTAGGGAGTAAAG
>JABFPB010006958.1:0-11498 GCA_022817645.1 Ceratoteleas bidentatus | reverse complement strand
CGTTTTATAAAAATCGTTTTAAAAACGTTACAAACGACTCAAAACATTTTAAATACGTTTCACGAAACGTTTTAAAAACGTTTTATAAAAATCGTTTTAAAAACGTTACAAACGACTCAAAACATTTTAAATACGTTTCACGAAACGTTTTAAAAACGTTTTATAAAAATCGTTTTAAAAACGTTACAAACGACTCAAAACATTTTAAATACGTTTCACGAAACGTTTTAAAACGTTTTAAAAACTATGAAAAGTGATAATTTTAACGTTTTTAAAACGCGTATAAACGTTTTGAACGTTCCAAAGACGTTTGTAAAACTTCCAGCGAAATCTTCCGAAAACGTTTTAAAAACGTTATGTTCTCATGGGGAATTATGACTCGATCTCTGGACCTCGGAGTTCTAAGACAAGTATCTTAACCATGCGACTATGACGACACTTGACGTAGTCGAATAGTTAACTCATCCTCATGGGCTTAACCATCCACATGGTTTAGCCCATGTGGATGATTTAGCTAAAAGTTTAAAATCATTAATCTTTTTATCATAACAGTTACATGAACATGTCGAAAATGACATGTTCAAGCTCAATGACATGGTAAGCTTTCCATTGTAGGCCAATACTATTATCGTCTACAGATTTAATACATTCACAGTCTCCTAACTGACCGACACACACCGCGCTACTTATCACACTGAACTTTGGTCGGCCGAACAAAACGTCGATACATGAACGCCACCTACAAATTCCACTCCCTAAATCAAACAATCACTAAATAAACTAAAACAAAAAACTACCATTGCAAAACAACAATTCATTGTTGCAACATAAAACCACAACTACATTTTAAATCACTCCAACCTACATCCGTACAAAAAAGCGCGCGAAATTCAAACACCAAACAATAACGATCGACCTTTTCACACACCATAACCACCTGCGCAGTACAGTTCTAACAATTTCACCCATAAACAAAGCCCTTCTAAATCAACAACTCCCTCCTCCCCACTTTATCCTAAATTCTTCAATAAAACTTCCAACAATCGTCGCTCGCGTCTCGTGTTAATGATTTAATCTCCGTAAAAGAGGGCGCTGGCATCAAGCATGGAATTAGATATAGATAGACGCGCATATATCTATATATGCGCGCCGGCAGTGTTAGTGGCTGCTCGGCTAACTCACATGCTGTATTTATTTCAAACATGTTTTCGCAAACGACGATTCGCCGCGCGCCTAACCTTCTCCGCCGCATTTCCTCTAGATTAAAACTGTCGGCGAGCGTCAGATGCAGTTCAGACACCAGAGATCACAAACCCGAGTCGGAAGTGGAAAAACTGCTGAAGGATGCGGCGGACTTCGAGGACGAAAAACACTCAGATTGGGCGACCACTCCTTACCCGGCTACGTCGAAACACCAAAAATTAGACAAAGAAAAACCACCGCCCCTGATCAATCCTGCGGATACAAGTGTTTTGCTATTCCCTGGACAAGGTAGATTATTTTCCTTTGGCGTTTCGCAGAGTCATAGGTTGTTATCGATTTGCAAAATTGCACTCCATTTCACAATTTTGGACTTTTTGTTATTGATTTTAATAAATGAAAAACTACTTAAATCATATTCAAATCAAACAATTCAGACTTTTTCTGTCATAATCAGACCTTTCTTTGAATTTTTTAATTAATTTGTATTACTATTTATTAGTTTTATTAAGTTTAATTAATTCAGCTTTTACAGGAACTCTGAAAGTAGGCAAAATCAACGAATACCTGGGTTTCCCCCGAGTAAAGGACATGTTCGAAATAGCCAATGAGGCTCTAGGATACGATATTCTAAAGTTATGTCAGTCTGGACCACAGGATCGTCTGAATCGAACAGAGTTCAATCAACCTGCGACTGTGTTGACTTCACTTGCAGCGGTTGAAAAATTGCACGACGAGCGACCTCTGGCGATAGACTCGTGTGTCACTGTAGCTGGGTACAGTGTGGGCGAACTTGCAGCCTTGATCTTCGCAGGGGCAATCAACTTTGAGGCTGGCATGAGACTGGTCGGAGTCCGGGCTGCTGCGATGCAGAAAGCGTCTGAGAGTTCTCCCCAGGCAATGATATCAGTTTACTGCACACCGACAGCCAAAGTCAGTGACATTGTGAAACAGGCTGAAAATTGGGCAAGGGATTTGGGAGTGGAACAACCTGTCTGCAGGTGAAATTATTAGCGTGACAAAAATCAAAGCATTCAGATTTATTTGATTTGAATCTGATTTGTTTATTCAATGTGTTCAATGTGGTATGATTGTAACTTTTACAATCATATAATTTATAATGTAAAACCAAAAATAACAAGATTTCGTATTTTAATGCCAGTTTTGACCACACAAATTCTTATTTTATCAACTTTCTCTTCATCTTGATTAAGAGTTACAATTATTGAATTAGAAAAATGTCCCTCCAACTTTTCTCACTCTTTTAATACTTCATTTACAGGATAGCTATATACATGTATACCCAGTGTAAAGTATTAGCTGGTAATGAAGAAGCAATTAAATACATCGAGAAAAATGGGGCACAAATGGGACTGAGGAGAATCAAAAGGCTGCCAGTAAGTGGCGCATTCCACACGCCTCTTATGAAATCCGCTGTAGTACCATTCAAAGAGGCCCTAAACTCCATAGAAATCCACGATCCAGTGGTTCCTGTATTCTCGAATGTAACCGGCGAACCGCACAGAAACGACGCGAAATTGATCAAAAAGTATTTGGCAAAACAACTGATGTCGCCAGTGAAATGGGAACAGACTATGACGAAGATCTACCAACGGGAACCGGGAATGGCGTTCCCCCGTACTTTCGACGTTGGGTCCTCAGGTTCCATGAAGAGCATACTGAGAAATGTCAACGCCAAAGCTTGGGATTCCGCGATTATCGTTTAGCCGATTGTCTCGTTAATATGATAACGAGTCTGTTAATTTTGTACATATCCGGGGAATCAAGAGCTTGTAAATATTTTGCAGAAAAATAAACACGTTTTTATATGTACAATAGCGTCGTTTTATTTCGATTCAGAAAGACAAGACCAAACGGCAAATGCAAAAACGCGGTACAAAATAATACGGAGTAGCGGAAATTCTTGGATTCGTCTGCTTTTGATATAGTAACTTTGTCGGCCTTAAGCTAAAGTAACGTTGCTTTGAGAATGAGTTAGTCTAGCAAGTTCGATCAGTCGTTGCTTTTTGGGCTTGGATCCTTAGAAAAGAATGCAGAAAATGGAGCAAAAGTATTTCATAGATTTTTTTAAATGTCAGCTATTTCAATTTAAAAAAACTTTAGAATCTCTTCATCTTTTAATTCTTCTAAAATAATTCGTTTTTGTTCAGTATATCTGAATTCAAACATAAAAATATTAATTTATTATATTCTTCTTTTTATTCATTTTTCTTAAATGAAGTAGTATTTACTTAGATGAAGTATATTCAATATGATATATGATTAGGTAATTTCTGAATTCGTTTCAGGACACTCCAGCCCTTTTGTGCCGTAGGACGTTGTACCGTATTAATGGAACAGAATGTTTGAAAATTCTGGTTTGGAAAATCGTTGAAATTGAACAAATTGATCGTTGATAAGTTAAACACTGAAAAGACGAATTTTCAAACACTCTTTTCCCGTGAAACAACACTTTTGAACATTGATCATGAAGTCAAGTCTGCATTTTGTACTGCGGCAAGTTACAATACTTGATAGCACTCGGATGATTAAAATTACAGCGGTAAAAGTAATCTAAGTCTAAGGAACGTAAAATTACGAGATTGTTGCCTCTGGTGTAAAAGTTAAAAAGTCACGACGCGGAAAAGCTATCAATGGATCACACGTCGCAGACTAGTAATTGATTTATGTCAGCTGCACCTTTTTTTGGTCACATAACATTTCAGCTGTTTACATATGATCCTGATAGTGCAATATTGTCCGGCAAAAACAATTTTTGCATAAGTCTGCACATTTTTTGGAAAAGATCTGCATAAACTGTGATGATCTCTGAAAAATTCTATATAGGTACTCAAAATCTACAGATGTATTTTGCAAAATTTTGCAGTTTTTCAGAAGAAATCTGAAAAACGCTGAAAATGTAAATAATCAGACTTTTACAGATTTTTTCAGAGCACTTTTACCGAGTTTTTCAAAGATTACCTGATTTGAGTTTTTCAAATCCTTTCAAAGAAATTTGCAACATTTTTGCAGAATTTTTTTCCACCTAGGTTAAATCCATATTCTTATAAACAACCATTGTTGAAATCGAAGAAGTTGCGTTTTACACTAAAAGTAACATGCTTAATCATTCTTTTAGCTGGATAAACTTGAACAATTAGTTTGAGATTCAATTTTCTATAATGAGTAACAACCGTATGACATCCTAGATGGGAGACATCGAAACCTACACCTTGTATTGCCACTTATGATCAAAATTCATAAAACCGACAAGTAATAATTGACAAGTATTTTGAGGATTTTGAACTTTCACAGGAATTGTCTTCCCTGTGATTTTTGATCATACACTCTTTACGTCCTGGATTTCTACTATTACGTTTATTGCATAAATGCCACAAGTTACATTCGAGCTACTTTTTGATCATTAATAACGATACAAGTACAAGTAGGCGTGACGGGACATTGTAGATTTTTAAATATACCATTCGTAATATCTTCGGAGTATCAACTTATTCATCATGCAATTTATGTCACGCTTTATATTCATCGCAAAGACAGATGTAATTGAACAGTAAAATTCAGTCAAAGTTCTTCCACTTTATTCAATCCACAGTTTTTCTTCTATTAAAAATGATATGTTTCTTTATACGTATAAAATTCGCAAAAATGGGTTTTAAAAATTCGGAATCCTAAAAAAGGTATAAGAAAGGCTTCTCTTTAATTTTGGTAAAGGCACTATCTACATAGACTGTCTACTTCGTCGACTTCCAAAATGCATAAAAAATTATTACAAATATACGAATAATACAATAATTGCCAGTCGATGAATATAAACCATTTCACATATTCGTTTTTGGTACGATACATCTGAATAACACGACTACTCTTATATAAATTTGGAGATACATGTATACTTTGCGGAAAGAACATCTGTACCATCTATGGGTAACTTTGCGAACTTCTCGTTAAAATAATCCATTCGATACGATTAGAAATAATGGGAATTAATCATAATTTTTTCCATGCTATTTACCTATTATGGTTTTACCAATAGAAAATAATTAATTTGTTGATTTGACCAATGGGAATTAATAATTTCCTATTGCTTTTCATAGGAAATTCCACTATTACAAATGGACTATAAGTACCTATTCCCTGATTAAAAATGATCATTTCTCCATATAGTTCGATGATATTTGATTAATTAATTAGGTGTTAGCATGGAAAAAATTACTACTAGTTCTAGTGAGAATTGTAATACGATTTAATCAGAATTAATGGATTTTTAACGAGGAAGAAGTTAAAATGAAACGCAACCTAAGTCGCCTCGATGCTTAACGAATCAAAATGACAAATAGGCATGCAAAAGTCAATCGTCGTATCACTAAATCATTAACACTGATTATTCAACATCTTGGAGATATCAAAAGACAGACACATACTTCAGTCGTTTGTCACAATAACCAACAACCTAAACTAAAACAGTGCACATACGTCTAAAACTGGTTTAAAAAATGATGGAAATAGATGGCATATGTGTTCTTAAGGCACAGTATTTTTCATATGTGTTATAGCAGTGACGAACGCTTGTCTTGGAGACAACGAGCTTCATCGAGAAAACATTCAAAGAGTCAGCGATAGATAAGAAAAGTCAATCAGTTGGGATGAAAAATTGGGGAGAAACTATAACTCGTTTTCTAGTTCCATTGTAAAATTACATTTTTACTGTAATACTCCAATTTAAATCAGTCAGCTTTAAGCAAATTCAGATTTTACTTTAAATTATAGTAAAATTTGAACTTTTAGTTTATTTTAATTTTAATTGAACCCGTAACTGAATTACAATTATTTTTTACACCGTTCTCCCATCCAATGAGAACTTTTCATTTTCAACCACCGACTTTTCTTATCCGGCACCGTAAAAGATTACGTGTATGTTCGCATAGACGTAATTGCAAAGAGTCTGCCATAAATGCAATATCTCCTCTCTACATGCAGAGTGTCTCCGCCATAGTTATATATATATTTTCGTATTTCGTATTATATTACTCTATATCTTTCGGTCCATCAATATATTAATAATATCTATCTTGAATTTGTTTAATCGGTCAGTATGTTCGTTTAGATGCTGCGAATGTGCCGCGGTCTGCGCACCAGCAGACAACAGGAAGACAGGCCCGAGCTGAGTTTCGCCAACTCGGACATGCGCAGTGTTCGCGTCGCGAACTCGACCCGCTCGGCGAAGATTTTGCTCGACTTCGGGATCTCGTCTTCGGTACGGTGGATTAAAGTGCCGTTGATGTAGAGCACATTGGCAGCCTCGTCTTCGGGAACTGTTAGTTTTTGGTAGTTGTATGTGGCTTCCCTTTCGATGCGCTAATGAAAAAAGCAGAATGAATCGAATTTATTCTATATTTTTATTTATTTATTTAGTTTAATATACCATCGCCATATTTATTATTTTAAATATGTATATTACATTCAAATTTGTTATTAAATAAATGTTATCAGTTTTTTTGCAGAAACCTGCATTTGTTAAACTTAGTTTAATTTATTTTTGTTATATAAACATTCTTTATGTAATAATAAACTAAATTTAAACAAACTTAGCTTTAATTATTTCATTTTTTAATTTTATTAATTTTATTTATAAAACTTAAGAAACAACTTTATTTTCTTTGGTTTTTTATTTGTAAAGTGTACCTTTACAACTTCTTGCGCTTCCTTTCCAGCGCCGACACAAATGACATCAGGTCCTGCCATTGAAACCAATGCTTTCAGACGTTTGCTATCTGAAACCTTTGATAAAAGACAACCAATGAAAAATTATCTTTCGGAAATCACCCTCCTCATCCTTGAAACGCCGCCAATAGCTGTTATTTTAATGGACGAATTTAATTCATCGAAAGTACCTTAATTGGCACACAAGGGTATTCGGGAAACGCTGCTGCGACGGCTCTCGCGCCTGCCTCGTTTGTGAAATTCGACAGCCCGACGAAAAACTCTCGTCCTGCGAAGATAAAAAGGAACAACGTTAATCGTTTCGAATGAATATAAAATTTATATGATTTTGTACCTGTAAACAAAACGTCGCCTCCATCCAGTCTGGCATTCACGTCTGCTATTTCTATCAGCGGGATTTCCAGCTCCTTTTTCAGAATCGCTCTAATTGTCTCGATCTGCAATGGAAAAATCATTTTATTATTCATTCAAAATTTTATTTAAATTTAATAAAAATTGTTGTTTAATTAAATTAAATTAAATTTTAATAACAAAATTCATTTATTTAATTGATTAATTAAAACGGCTGAAGATTAAACAAAATGTTTTCAATTTGAAAATTAACAATGTTTTCAGTTTGATTTTTCAGAAAAAAAATTAAAGACTTTTTGTTAAATTAAAGATTAAAAAACTGTTTCTGATCCAAGATTAATATTGGTGAAATCTCGAAACACTTTGTACTTGCATTTTTTATTATTATGCTGGTTATTTCATTTCCGAACTTTTCTTTGTGTAACTGACGTATATGAGATTACGTATGACATTAGCATTTTGAGATAGTCTTTTTGATAAATGATGTCACAAGTGACATCACGTTACCGTTATGGATTTAATGGCAACTACTATTACAACGCGCATATTGAGTGCTCCGAGTTATTTATAGTTGTGAATTTAAACGCAGTCACACGTAATAAGATTCATTCAATTTTACTGATATAAATGTGGTGTAATTTACTCCAAACTAATGCTGGCAGTGTAATTTTGGTGTTCGCTTGCATTGGCTTGATAATCAAATATGGGTTACAAACTAATCATTCATCGCACTGTGTCGGCGTTAATGAGTGCACAAGAGTTGTACACATTGATGCAGTTCCGTTTATTGTTACTTAAATTAGAACTTCTCTGCGGCAGGAAATTTCAACACGATTCTGTTACTTGGAAGCTGAAATGTGTTCCAATACTTTGTTTGCTAAATTCTATCGGTTTCAGTTATATATACGAAATTCCGAAAATTATTATTATTTTTTCCAAAAAAGTCTTTGAAAATTGATTTTGAAAATATACAAATTTGATTGGTAAATTTAGGTGTAGAAACATCCATTTTTCTCAAAGTACATAAATCTGATATATTGAATGTAGTGAAATTTAATTCATACGTTGCAGAATAGGTTTTGTCAATGGATATTGCAAATGGGCATCTTAAGAAATGCCTGCATAGTTGATACGAATCTCCATTGCAAATTCCATAATAGCAGTTTCTTTATGAACTGCCATGGCCGTTTAATCACAGCTGTCTTGTCAATTGACTTTTCTGGTTACAACATACAGTGATTCGTGAAAGAAAATTTTATCAAATTTTGCTGTGAAAATTGGGACGGAAAATGTGTCATAACTTATTATCTGTGAGATAGAGAAATGGCAGGAAATGTTCACTATAAATAGCTTTTTAAATTGTCAATAAACTTGGCGATTAAACGTTTGCTGACTCTTTGAATGGTTTCTCTTTTAAATAAAAATTCTCTATTGCAGAACTTTCACCAAAAATGCTTAATATGTTACTTTCTCTAAATCTGAAAAACATGCAAATTTGAAATCTAAATGCTTCATTACATTTTTTTAAACATGTAATAATTTGTAAAGGAAAATTTTTATTCAGTTTTTCTTATTCTCTCTACCTAAAAAGTTATTTTATATTAATAAATATACAAGAGTAAATCTTTTCTTTGGTAATATATGAATTTTTTTTTATTACAGTTTCGATTAAATCGAGATTTGTTTATGATTGATTGGACTCGATTCATCAGAAATTATGACACACAACTTTTCAATTTGATAAAAATCGTTTTCATATACCACAATATTGTATCAATAATTCCATTTCTATCTGTTTATTTACGCTTTAGTCTATCTTTCCTGCATTCATCCGACAATCATTTAATAAAAGCTTCCAATAGATTTCATCAACAAAACACCAATCTATCCTTTGAGTCTCAATACATAAACGATAAATTTTGAACCTCAAGTTAAAAGGTAAATCAAATTTTAAGTTTGCTCTACAGTCTTTCGAGGATTCAGTAAATATCCTTGGATGTAAGTCTTTTAGCTTTCAACCCTTTAAAATGTATTAGGCAAACGATGTTCAGTACCTTGAAAACATTTTTTTCCTTTTTTTTTAAATAAAATCAGTAAAATGTAGAAAAGACTTGCGTATAAGTTTATTGATTTTTGGAAGAAAGTTTAGAAACATCTGCTTCTGAAATGTACCAAATATTATATTCTTTTGAATAGCCAAAACTAAGCACAAAATTATAGGATCTCATTCACCATCTGGCAGGCTCTAAGAATTATTAATCAAAAATTGTTGAATCCCCGTTACTTGGTTTACAATGACACAAACATTTTTTACCCCAGGCAACTAATCAGAAAATATGTCATGAAAAAATGTTTTGTTAAAAAACTTGTAGAAAATTAAATCACCATGAGAACAATTTAGAGCAGTCTCTTAGCTGTTATTGCCTCGTAATTTTAGGATTAAAACTGATATAAGCAGTTATAGTTTGACATGTACGATCAATATTTCATATCCATTACTAGATGAATATTACATATTGAGATTACAAGTACCGTCATGTAAATTATAGTTTCCATTATCATCCCAGTAATCATATTTAAATTAATGCCTATCACATTAACATACTTTCTCGAAAACATTGTGCCAAAATCATTATTGAATTTGATAGAAACCAATGTAAAAGAATTGATTATTAAGTAATGAATTCCTCAGTGGAAAGATTGCATATTCATAATTTAAATTTCAATTCCATTCTATTGCATTCTATTCTGGTGATTTATCAATATTTTCTACAAAAATATTTTAATTATTTAAAATAATTCGTTTATGTTCAATTCCAAAATTTGGATTCAAACTGACAAAACAAATTCTTTTCTATTCTTTTCAATTCCAATTAGGTTGTTTGAAAGTTTACTTTGAATTCATGAATTGGAATTCATTCAACTATTTATAGCATTCAAAAATGAAAAATGAATTCGAGTCAATTAAAACACTCAATTTGGCTAAAAATCAAATTCTTTTCTATTTTGCACTCATCTGCCATTCTTTTACATACTTGACTTAAATTACTATATCAAAACTGCCAAAAACCAATCTGAAACTTTTCCAAAATCACAGTTATCCTACAGCAAAGCCTAAATTGTCATCCGTGAAACCAATTAAAACCGTTAACAAATCAAGCAAAAATTGTATCGATTTCAATTGCCATTCTCATTTGGTTCAAAGTGATATACACTTGTTCTATTTCAAACTAAAAATATCATTCTATTCTATGAAAATAAGCTGTAAACAGATCAGTCTTATTTGTCATCACCAGAAATCACTCGTATTTTTAATTAAAATACTTATCACGCTACATTCTCTAACTCATCAAATACATCTCTTACATCTTAACACTGACAGATTTGCAGTGCAAAGTACTGTCGCCTTTCAGAATCTCGATACCAATGAAAAAGATTTCTATCAGGTTCAATCGGTTTTCGTTTTTTCTATACATTCCTACGATCAAAGAATATTATTTATTATTCTTAGAATATGATTTAATATTCTTAGATATGCCTTCAATATTTCTGGAACAAATAATAGTCTGACAATGTTCCTGGAATATTAACTAATACTCTTCGCTCATAGGGAATAAATATTTGACCCTTCGCCTCTACCTCCTTCATCCTCGACGGCTCGGTCGGCCTGGCGACCAGCGCGATGCCGTTGCAGACGACCGCGATGTCCTCGACGAAGACGCACAGCGCCGAGCTCTCGTCCGGCGGCATCTCCACCACGTCCAGGCCCAGCTCGCGCAGCAGCTGCGCCAGCGCCATGTGCTGCTTGCGCGCTTCGTCCAGGTTGACCTCGCCCCGGCCCTCCAGGCAGTTCGGGATCCGGCACACGATCGCGTGCGTGTAACGGTGCAGCGGCATCGCGGCGCGCGTCACAAACACCGCGGCAACTCGCTCACTCGACCGACAGTTGTCCCATCAACACGCGTCCGCGACTGCGCCGATCTAAGGCCGATCCGACAATCCGGTCTACGTTTGGCTTGGGGAACGAGCCAGGCAGCATCCCGGCCAATGTGTCGCCACCTCACGTCCGCAGATCGAGTTACGAGAAACAGCCAGAACCAAGCAGCGTTGCCAAACGTATGGAAATATCCACACGCGTATGGAAATACATGGCGGCGTGTGGAAATTTTCATCCACACGCTTGAATTGCATCGAAATAATGAAAA
>JABFPB010006957.1:0-11483 GCA_022817645.1 Ceratoteleas bidentatus | reverse complement strand
TTGTGGGTCGGTCCGAAAAAATATAGTCCGAATCATGCTGAGTCCATAAATTATATTAGTAATCCGTTGTTTGCCAAAAAATTAATGTTTCGAAAATTTTGAAAGTGATGAAAATTTTGAAAATTCTGAAAAACTTGACAATTTTGAAAACTTTGAAAATTTTGAAAAGTTAGAAAATTTTGAAAATTTTCAAAGTTTTCAAAGTTTTGAACGTTTTGACAATTTTGAAAATTTTGAAAATTTTGAAATTTTTGAAATTTTTGAAAATTTTGAAAATTTTGAAATTTTTGAAGATTTTGAAAATTTTGAAAATGTTAAAAGTTCCGAAAATTTTGAAAGTGATGAAAATTTTGTAAATTCTGAAAAACTTGAAAATTTTGAAAATGTTAAAAGTTCTGAAAATTTTGAAAATGATGAAAATTTCTGAAATATTCGTAAATTTTGAAATTTTTGAAAATTATGAAAATTTTGAAAACTTTGAAAATTTTGAAAATTAAAAAAATTTTGAAAATTTTGAAATATTTGGAAATTTTGAAAATTTTGAAAATTTAAAAAATTTTGAAAATTTTGAAAATTTTGAAAATTTTGAAAATATTGAAATTTTTCAAAATTTTGAAAATTTTGAAAATTATGAAAATTTTGAAAATTAAAAAAATTTTTGAAAATTAAAAAAGTTTTGAAAATTAAAAAAAATTTGCAAATTAAAAAAATTTTGAAAATTTTGAAAAATTTTGTAAATTTTGAAAATTTTGAAAATTTAAAAAATTTTGAAAAATTTAAAAAATTTGAAAATTTTGAAAAATTTGAAAAATTTTTCAAAGATATTTTTGTAAAGTGTTTTTAAGACTGCATTTTTTTAAGAATCTTATTTTCAGACAAATTTATTTAGACAAAAATAAAAATTCGTATAGTACACTTGAATATAGATATAGATATTATGTAGAAATTGTTAATGTTCAATTCCAAACATTTTCAAAAATACAAAATGAAGGATGTAAAAAAATTCTACCCATGGAACCTCTTTGAAAGTTCAACTATTTATAAACAAAATATAATTTGGCAGCTTTTTCTGCCCAGTGATTCCGAATTTATTGTATAAAATTAGCCATGATTTTTTGCTTTGATTTAAATGGAAAAAATCTGATTGTTTTATTATTTTTAAATCATGATTTTTATGCAACCCTGCCAATTGCAATAGTCGACTTTTTCATTGCCAATCTGAACAGTAGACTTTTTCATTGCCAATCTGCACAGTAGACTTTTTCATTGCCAATCTGAACAGTAGACTTTTTCATTGCCAATCTGAACAGTAGACTTTTTCTTTGCCAATCTGAACAGTAGACTTTTTTATTGCCAATGTGAACAGAAGACTTTTACGTCCGAGCCATTGATATTATCCCATATTCAAAATGTTACAAAAATGTTCATGGTGGAAACGTCGGACAATTGTTCCATACATTCCCACATTATGAAAATTTTTTTAAATTGCCAAAACATCCAAAATATTAAGAATTTTCCAAATTTGAAATATTCTGAAAACTTTTACAATTATCAGAATCTTAAAATTTGGTAACATTAAAAAGAATGTAATAAAAAAAACAATATCTAATTACAGTGTTTCAGTCTCCAAAACACTTAAAATTTGTAACATTTTCCGAAAAAACATTTTTACTTGTCTAATTTATAGAATTTTGTAAGATTGTAATAAAACATTTTAATTCAACAAATTAATTAAAATGTGTAAAACACTTGTTTATATTAAAACAAATGTTTATAACTTTTAAACCAAATTTATTGTGGAATTTGTATACATGACAGATATTTTTCAAAATTTATATAAATGTATACAATATTAAAAATGTTTAAAAATGTTGGAATATTTACAAATGTTAGATTGTTCAGAATGTTAAAAACTTTAACGTAAAAAATTTTTTAAACTTTTAACATTATAAAATTTATTAATATCTCAAGTTTTCAAAACTTGCAAAACCAATTGAATGTTAAACAAGTTTTTAATTTATAAAATTACAAAGTTTGCTAAACATGATTCAAAATGTTTAATTATTATTACATTTTGAAAAATTAAAACTTGTTTTGTTCATAAAATGTTTTTAATTATTTACAAGTTAAAAACATTCTCAAATTCACCAAATGTTATAAAATTATATATTTGAAATTAATTAAATTTAATTTAACTGTAATTGGTTTTTTTATATCGATTTCAGAACATTTGCATAAAATAAACAATAACAAAAACGATAATTGTTTTCTCGTTAATGCTAAAGACGCGAATTAAAGACGCCGACCGTGCCTGGGCTAAATATGCATTGCAATCGTTTGTTTTCTGCGAACAGAATCAGCGCCATCTATTGACTGGAAAATTCACTTAATACTATGAGGTTCAAGAATTTTCAGCTGTGAAGTTAGGCTTGGTCTGGCAAATGAGCGTTCTGGCTCGTGAGCGGTCTGGCACTTGAAGCTGACTCCTTTTTCTAATCGCCCAAAATCCAATAACCTGTCATGATGTCGGTAACTTGACACCTATAACAAAAAAGTTTTTTGTTTTTGTTTGTATTGATATTAAATCAATACAAACATTCGCTTGCAAGGATTCACTGAGCGAAATCTCAATTAATTTGGTGCAGTATTTTCGCCACACCAATGTACGTCGTTTTCGATGCGACAATTGTACATGATGTTTCGTCTTAAATATAATCTCAGAATCGAACATCCCCATGAAACAATTAAAACCCATGTTCTGAAACTTAAAACCGTCATTATGTTTCTACAGTACATTTCTAAGCGCCTCACACGGAAAACGTCACGAATCGGGCGATTTTCTGTTTAGCGATGGCCACGCGCGTTAATATTTTCATTCAGTTCAGAGTAGTGTTAGAAGATGTGAAGTTTTTTCATGGTGTTGTCTCTGTCTAATCTCATTAGGTGAACTGCAATGCAACGATAAAAAACTTCATAATCTTCTAACACTAGTTCCGAGTTTTGTTTATCTTCGTCCAGTCCTCCAGTCGTTGGAAAAATAATATTATTGTTGATAATTTTTATAATGAAATTAAATTTCAACTTTTAATTATAATTGAATTATTACTGTTTGCAATTAAATTGCAATTGAATAATAAGTAATTAATAAACAAAAAAGTTATAACTTTCACATTTAAAGGAAAATTACTTTGTATTTAAATTTTGTTTACATAACCTGAAAAGTCTTACATTGAATTTAATGTAACAATGAATATTTTTTTCCCATTTTTCCACCTTATAAGTATAATTGTAAATATTTCATTCAAATTTCCATATTTTTATTTAAGATCTATATTTTTATTTAACTATGACATCCCAGTCAACCAGAATTTTTTCTGTGACATTACAGTGATGTCACGTGTGAGTCACAAGTTAGTCACATGTGAGTCATCTGTGAGTCACACGTGCGTCACAATTTCCGCCTCACTGGAACTAAAATATGACTTTAACTTTTTCATGTTAGTGTGACTATAATGTGACTTTCAGTATAGCTTTAATGATATAGAATAGTACAAATTTCGCCGCCAGGCGGCGCAATTATTACATAGTACATCAACTCCGCAAATGGAGCGACTGGATGAATGTATATATGTAGATGACTTCTTAGACTTGTCTAGGAATCCGTTTATTACCAGGAGTCATTTTACGGTCACATTTTCGAATTCACAGAAAATTTAATTTTGAAAGTCACATTATAGTCACGCTACAGTGAAATTTTGAAAGTCACATTTTAGTCCTAGTGAGGCGGAAATTGTGACGCACGTGTGACTCACAGGTGATTCAAACTAACTTGCGACATCACCGTGATGTCACAGAAAAAAATCTGGTTGACTGGGTAGCTACCAGTTTTTTTCGCAGCCGGCATTAGCATTACCCTATTTTCATATTGCAGAGTCCGATTTTCCATCGTAATTTTATGCCCCACTTAGGAATCCCATCTGGGAATCTCACTCCTCACCTGGAAATTCCATTTACAATCTGAGAAACCATTTCTTATGTGCGAATCCCATTTTCTATCTGGGATTCCCAGTTCCTATATGAGAAACCCATTTCCTACCTTGGAATATCACTTCCAATTTCAGAATCTGATTTCTCTTCTCAGTACCGATTTGCCATCTAGGAATCCCATTTCATAACTGGGAATTCCATTCCCTCCATGAGAATACCATCCCCCACATGAGAATACCATTTAAAATATGGTAATCCCATTTCTCATTTCGGAATCCCGTTTCCTATCTGGAATTCCCATTTCCCATATTGGAATCTCATTTTCCACACGGAATACCATATAACATTCAGGAATCACATTTTCCACGTGTGAATTTCATTTCTCAAGTCAGAACTCCATTTTCTATCTGGGAATTCCATTTTCTATCTGGGAATTCCATTTCAATATTAAAATACGATTACCTATCTTAGAATCCCATTACTCATCTGGAAATCTCATTTTCCACATGTGAATCCTACTTGCCATCTCAGAAACCCATTTCCCATCTCAGAATCATTCCCTAACTTAGAATATCATTACCCAACTCAGAATATGATTTTCCATCTGAAAATGCGATTTCCCATCTTGAAAGTCCAATTCTCACCTAGGAGTCCCATTGCCTTTCTGGGAATTCCATTTCAATGTTAGAATATGATTACCTATCTTAGAATCCCATTATTTATCTGGGAATCTCATGTTACATGTAAATTCATGTTACATGTAATAAAAATAATACATGTAAATTCCATTTGCCATCTCAGAATCCCATTTGCTATTTTGATTTTCCACATTTGGAATTCCACAAATTCAAATTTCGGCTATCGGGTCGACATCACCTTAATGTATTCCAAACTTCACACGTACAGTAATGAGACACTGTAATGCAAACCATTTATATTGATAATAAACTTTAAATTTGCGAGATATAGAGATTTCAAAAAAAGTTGGACACAAATTGGTATTTAATTCTGAAATGTCCCATTTAACATTGCCCTGACAACAACCAATTTCGCAGTGAAGTCACACTGAACTCACTGTGAATTCAAATGTGAATGTCATGCCAATCACCAGCGTTTGGCTATTTTTTCACATTGTGAGGTTATTGTGAAGTATGACTGACAAGTTATTATACATACAACAAAAAATTATTGTACATACAACACTCTACCGTTTCAGCTCTTCGTTTATACATGAATTACTGAACATACGAGTAACTGAATATAAATAAAATAAAATTAATATTCGAAAAACGCTAAAAGCATGATAATTAAAAGGCGAAGAAGAATTATTCTCAACACGAATTCAGTCACGGCAAAGTAACGCTCTGTGCTAAACCGGAAAACATCCCAAGTTGGGCCAGATTTACGAAAGATTAAAATATTGTTCACCGTTAAAGCGGTAACTTTATCGACCAAACTTTTCGTGAGGCTGCCTCGAAAAATTTCTCATAGCTAATTTCGAAACAATTAAGTCGCATGCCAAATATTTACATTCGCTTCGTACGCAGTTTCTCCTTCTCGTTTGAACGATGAAGTTATTAAAATTTCACTTTCTTTTTCCTTTAAATCAACAAACCTTTCTTTTCGCAATTATTGCGCTCCGATCGAGAAACATTCTCAAAAACACTATCAACCTTTTACCTCCGTAATCAACTGTTTGTCATTGTTTAATAAGCAAACCTTCAACAAAATCAAATAATTTTTTGCAAAACGAAATCAAGCCGCTTTTATAATTGTATCCATATTTTCCATATTTTCCATACAAGTTTTGCAAATAAAATTGTTTCGTTTGTTACCCGTTTTTTCGTTCCCTAACCCCTAAGTTTCATTACAATCGATCAACTCTATCTGGTACTTGAATTCCGTAGCATACCGACCCCTTAATTTTACTTTACATCGTTTTCTGTCTTCACAGAAACAGGCTACCTAATTATTTTTATGTCACACTAAAATATAGCAATTCAGACTTATTCTACAAAATAATGTTTTACACAAATGGTCATTTCTCAAAAAGTCTCTAATCAAGCAATGCTTTAAAAACTGAAATTACACGAAATCGCCATATTTTGTACGCATAAAATAAAACATTCCCCACTTTCTCCTCGTTTCTCTTAATCAAAAAGTTTCGTAATACACACTTACTCCTCCAAAACATCCTTTCCCCAAAAAAGTCTGAAATCTTCAATTTCGACCACTTTTCACATACCTCCTAAATTTGCTCGACATTTCCCGAAAAACATTTTTACCACGGTATTTCACCTTAAAAGTCAAATAACGCTCGCCTCTCTGATACGTCGAAATTCCTTCTTTCGAACTCGCCGACCCCGATTAATTATCGTCCCCGACGTCAAACTCCCGCAAAGTTGTTTCATCGTAACCGTCTCGAGGCGACGTACGCGGAATATTAAAATGGCAGTGCAGCGCGTTATTATTATAACGATTTCGTAGTGTAACACACTTCGAGACACGTCAAATAGTCAAGCCCATTTCCGAGAAACTGTCCGAGGCTGCTTAATCCACCGGCTTAATAAAGCTTGCCGCGACTACTGACAACAATACGCCGCGTCTGACTGTACATGACGTGACTACTGGCCGGCTCGATACAGTATGTTCCACTGGGCAAACGAAATGACGCTGGTTTGGACCGGGCGCCAGTTCGCCGGCGAAAAAACAGCGGCGCTATTGTACGTTGCGATTCAAAAATCAACAAGCCAGGTCGATTATTCGGCTCTTTCAACGCCAGCGATCCTGATTTTTTAAACAACGAAACCACGATATGGGTCAAATTCAGCGAAAAATTTAAGACCAGTTTTGGATTTCGATATCGCGTTCAAATCCCGGAAAATGGTTTCAATTATATTTCTGTCGTGTATTGATTGATAAACAAAAGAATGTTGCTCCCAGATTTCAAAATGTCTTTATTTTTCCAGGATTTTCCGTTTCATAGTTACCATTTTTTCAGATGTTGATGCAACTACAATAAATACAATAAATAGAATGCATACAAATATACAAATGTTTAAACGAAAGATCATTTTCCAATTTTCAGCTTTTCCTAACTTTTACAGATTTTCTAGATTAACACCTCACAGTCCTAACCTAACTTTTCCGTCAGATTTGCCAGCATAAAGACAAAGATATGTGCTATGCTACTTTATAGAGATTAGAGTATAGACAGAAATGGTCATACACAAACTCACACAACTATACTCGTACTTAGTGCAGAGATTGTAAATATGAAATGTTTATATGAATTTGTGTTATTTTGTACAAGATTGCAAAATACATTTACGTTATGGTAAAGCTACTGTCAAATTTACATTTTTTTAAGAACTTAATAATTTCATATTGAATTATAATATCGTTGAAAGCCAGTTAACTTTGCAACCGCTATTTTCACAATTTTATAAAAAATTTAGTATTTGTTAAAATGCCGTAGTTTTAATAAATATTTGTTGGGTTGGATTTGTTCGTGAATTTCATCGACAACATTAAAACGGCTATTGTTTCGATATCAATATTTCGGCACAGCATCCATTACCAAACGTAAGCATAATGACCAACAATGTCACGACACAAAATATCGTTAATGTTAAAGAACCATTTTTCGAATGTAAGTGTTCGAACGCGGGAATGACGTGAAATTACAAGTAATTTGAAAAAGTGGTACCATTAAGCGAATACTTCACCAGTTCGACTTAAAATGCGCAAGAAAAATTGTCGAACTAAAATAAATGAAACCTTCGAAAACACCGTAAGCTCGAATTTCCCATAACGCACTTAACGCCGCATCAATTTCCATTAACTAAAATTAATTTTCTTTTTCGAGCTCCACTTCCACATTGCTTACTATTCTTAGCATTTGTCTTCCAATTTACCTCCGAAAACAATTACCCCGTTGTTCGGAAAACATGAAATCTACATGTTAACTAACGTGGCATTTAAATTCCGAACTAATGAACGCCGAAATAAAGAAGCCGCCTGAATCCCCGAGGTCCAACAAGAACGGAGAAAAAGTCGAGCAAAAATCGTAATCGACACTCTCGCTGCATTATTGCCGCTATTTGATATTGTTACAATGATGAGCCATATTCGCGCGCTACGTGCAACCGCATTCTCTTAGCAAAAATAATTTTCCGATATGAGGCTTTTCCAGACTAGAAAGCGACATGTATTTATGGCGCTCGTGAATAACGTACACCAGTTTACATTTTTATCACGCGTTAATGGGCAGTGCACAGCACTGTCGCGATATCGACTTCGGGATTCACTGCAGCAATGCAAATTGCCAGCACAATTTTATTCAATCTTTGGACAATGACGTCGATCTTCGGGCGTTCGGCTGCTTTGTTTCGTTGTTTGCGCGCTGTTTCAACCGCCCTCGCTTCGGCGCGACACAAAAATAATAAGCGGAGAAATAATCGGCGGTTATTGATTAACCTTGTTAACAAATTAACTGCCTTGCTTGGCGCGTCTGGAATAACTTTCAGCGTCTAAAAAATAGTTTTTTTGAAGGAGAAGAACTCAGTAGAAACAGATTCTTTATCAACTTTATGTATGGAAAGAAATATGTATTAATATTCAAAACTGTTGTTTTTTTAATATTAATATTTATTTCTAATTATACATATTTCTAATATTAATAGACTGTTCGTGAAGTTTCACGAAACTATTAAGTTTATATACTATTACTATGTTATTAGTACACGGAAAAAAGTACGATCTTCGTATTAGCTAAATCCGAATATGTAGACGTTTCTTTGTACAGCTGTCAGAATTTATTTTCAAGCTAGACTAGCACATTTATTTGATTCACAAAACTATAAATAGCAGCATTCTCCTGTAGGTTATGTATCTTGAATAAGCAGTTTGACTGAATCAGTCAAACAGTGTATCCCACTCAGAAAAACATTTAGGTGGCGCCATCATTAAAATTGGAAACGAAAATTAAACATAACCAATCATTTCAAGAACACATAGCTGTTTGACTGATTCAGCCAAACGCATTATGTGGTTCATCTAAACCGTTTGTCCGATTCTCATGACGCATGTTAGGAAAATGTATTTGACTGAATCCAGTTGGCTTGTACCCATAGCAGCCATACACTTTATTTAAATCAGGTAAAAATTTGCTTGAACCGGTTAAATTTTTTTCCGTGCAGAGAATTGCATGGAAAAGTTCAAGGAAATTCCATGATTTCTTTGGAAATTTGAAACAATTATCTAGAATTGCTTGGAACTTTAAATCTGGGAATAATCTGAAACCGTCTTAAAACTTCGCAAAATATCCTCAGCAAATGAAAACCAATTAAAACCGGTAAACACTGAAGCAAGAATTGTATGGGTTGCAATAGTGTTTTCATTACTCGGGGCGAGAACGCAGGCTTCCCGTTCCCTCGTAAGAAAAAATATCGTACAGGACACGGGGGAAATTTCAATTTTTCACTCGTTTCTTGCAGAATTCGGCTTCACTTCGTTCCGCAAGGTATGTACACTCGTGAAGGAATCCGAAATTTCCTCCATAGTGGTATAATGTACTATTCTTGATTGGTTTAAGGTGATGTCGAAAATCGAAGTTGGTGACTTTTTAATATAAACAATAATAAAACTTTTTCTAAATAATCGATCATAGCGAGATTCTGTACTTATGGGAGAATATGTACTGAAGAGTTGAAAGATAACTTTCAACTTTTCAGTACATTAACAGAGATATCTTTCAACTCTTGCGTCGTGTTGACAAACGTCGTTGCGGTTTCGAATACACCGAATTCCTTTTGGGGTTGAATTATTTTCGCGGTTGAACATAATTTAGCCAATCTGGGACTCACCTCGGATTTACTCACTTTATTTAGTCGGAAGGTTGTGTTGTTTATGTTTTTAAATTATAAATTACACGTTTAAAGTCTAAAAACGCGTGTGTTTTGTTTCTATCAATATTAAAATAACCTTGATGTAACCTCAAAAATTCACGCCGCGAATGTTACTCCGTTTCGGATTGGACCTGCTCGAACTCCGTATGGAGTAAAAATTTTACTCCGGTCACACCCTAGTTATTCCGGATTTTTAACAGTGCAGTGTAACATTTTTCTGTCTCTCGTGATGTAAAATACTATGTACACCAAGGGAGCGGAAATGGGGAATTGCATCTTCCTTCCCCCGTGGAAAAATAGAAGTCAGGATCATGATGGCCTGTTACCATACTAAATCCGGTGTAAGGTTTAACACGGAATCGTGTCTATATATTTCCATCATTTTTTATGTTAAAATTTGGTGTAAGTGTAGTTGTAGCCGGTGTAAATTTTCAGTGTATAAAAGAAATCTCATATAAATACACCAATCGGTGTAAATATTTGGCACATAAATTTGGACATTTTAACCTCTGAACACGATTACCGAAATTAACTTTTCTCAAGACACACACATCCATCGTTGTTATTATGTGCACTTTCCGAAAACAATTGCAAGACTAGAAGCAATTTTCAATCTCTGCTTCACTTGGAAATCACATGGAAAACAAAGGGCGACTAGTCGCGACCGGCGTGAATCTCTGTTTACATTTCTACATTTTTTCGGTGTTCGCGCGTAATCCAAAAAGTGTACAGTTAGCAGAGCAGTGGAATAATCCCTCTACACTTTTCATTGTGGTATTTTCAAACTTTTAAAATTACTTTTCTTACACCGACATTTTAACACCGGCTACCATTCACACTTTACACCATCGATTTTTGACTGTTTGTAAATCTGTTTAGAAGTGAAATTATAAATTACAAAGTCGGCGGTAATCGGGTCGCGAGAGCTGCAGCCTGAGTTCAATACAAATGTGTTTCCGCGCGATTAAGAAGCGCCGCGAAACTGGCTCACTGCGGAAGGGTTGATCGCCTGTCCGACTCGTTCGATCGAGATGGCCTCATACGTTAATTCAATTAGACACTCGCGTTGATTTTCGACGGCGAACAAACATAAAACTGAGCACGCTGGGTTTTGTGCGCCATTCGTTTAACAAAGATGGATTTCACGAACAAAAACACATTAAAACAAAGGACCGCATCGCAAGAAGTAGGCTCGTGTGACTCGGCTGAAAGGACGGGGGCTTTGTTCTTTGTGAAACGGGAACTTTTTTATTCGTTGGTAATTCGATAAGAACGCACGGGTCATGACCGCGCGACGTTTCAAGAACAAAATAACCGCGTAGACGAAATCGAGTAATTGCATTCCGAACATTCGGCTTGGTTCGTCGAATATTGGAAATTACGCAATAAGGATTAATCGTCGGACAAACGCTCAGCGAGAAATAACAATACACAATAATAATAATAATAATAATAATTATTATTATTATTATTATTATTATTATTATTATTATTATTATTATTATTATTATCAAGGGGTTGAGCACTTGGAACTCTTTGAAGAGTTCCAAAGAGTTCCAAAGAGTTCCAAAGAGTTCCAGGGAGTTC
>JABFPB010006956.1:0-11500 GCA_022817645.1 Ceratoteleas bidentatus | reverse complement strand
CATTTCTTCGTAAAACACTTATATGTGTTTTACCATATACTGCCTATGCAATATAACCTATAAAGAGTTTAGCCGTTGTATTTTAAAACACTTATAAAACACGTCGTTTTTGCAGTGCACCCTTTACTCCTACTGATGGACCACCCTCCGTAATCCACTGGCAAATACTCTCACACAAGGTGAAAACTACATATAGGTCAAATCTACACTGAGAAAACTGATTCGTTAAAGCTACGAAAAATTTAAGAAGAATTCGTATCAGTGCGGAGAACTAAGTCGCGCAAACGACTTAGTCCTTTGCAGAAATGACTGAGTCGTTTATTGTGTGTTTTCGACGACCGACTTCCGCTGCACACCACAGTCGTTTACAGATTTTTCCATGTAGTATGTCATCAGTGTAGCAGAAGAATGGCAACAAGCTGTATCATGAATGGAACACAGACTATTGCCATACAGATAGCAACTGGTTGCCATCTTGTTGTCTGACTTTTAATCTGACGACAAGATGGCAAGAGGTACAGCATTCACAAGTGAGGGGCTAACTTTTATGGATTTTTGTGATTTTAAAGGGTTCTAGGACATTTTCTTAAATGATTGCCACTTTCCATTTTCAAGATAAACTTCGGGATTGATCCTGGCAGAAACTAAAGATAAAAAAAATTTTTCCGGGCCACGATCTCAAAAATTGTTAAAGAAATCGAATGTTCAAAATTACGGATTTTGACTATTTGACGAATTTAATTTTAATCTTGTTCATTTGTAAATCTTGCTTGATATAAAGCTCCTGTTCTAATTAAGTATGTTTACTGTCCATCCAAATATGGTGTTGGATAAATAATTTTCAGCATCAACTCTATCCGTTCCAAGCCGCAGAAAAAACATGACAGCTCGACATTATGGTTTTTCATGTTTTTAGATGGTGGCGAGTAATTTTTCAAAATGATTTACCTTTTTTATTTCCGAGATATATTTGTGGCTTATCATGATAACAGAAACCGCTGAAGAAATCAATGACTGCTCAAAGTGACGAATTTTTAAAGGTTTAAGGAGATTTTTCAAAATAATTACCGGTTTCAATTCCAGATATACTTCTGTATTGGTAACCAGAAAATCCAAGTGTCGACTCTTGCAGTCCTCTAACAATTGAAGATTACATTAAAATTATGTTCTATTTCAAATTTAGTGATGCGAATAGTAGTTTTCACCATACTCTTTCAGATAATCATTCTTGCAAGATCTTCACATTTATTTCGGTGAATATCTTACTTTCTTGTTGACAACGCAACACATGTGGCACTGACCTTACGACCCCACGTGAAAATTTACCAACAATCCATCCTTGGCCCAAGCTTGGCGACGGTTGGCCGACGGTTGGGCCCGCATTTGTCGCCCAGACGTTAAGCGTTGACCCAAGATTGGAATAAAACGCGGGAAGCCTTTTGGGCCGTTATTCTAAAAAACCATTGGCCCAAGACTGACAGCCAATCCTGGCCCAAGAGTGGCTGCCGGTCGGTAGTCGATCGTTTTTAAATCGAAAAAAAATATTATAATATTCACTGGAAGTACAGTTTATAATTTACCTACATATATAACTAAAAGAATTATATAATACAGTTTATAATTTTGTAATTTGTCGAAATGAATATCTCTAAAGCATGAGCCAATAGAGGTCCATGCTTGTGTCAACGGTCGATTTTATTATTTGACGATGCAAACTGTTATCGCTAGATCAACGTTGGGCCGGTTGTTTACGAAACTTGGGTCAAAGTACACCCGCGTTTCATTCCGACTGTTTCCCAAGCATGGCTGCCAGGCTTGAGCCAATACTAGACCGATTGTAATCGTTGGCAAACTACAGATATTTCTCTGTGGCCAGTGTTACTATTAGTAATTGTTTATCGTACGTTTTCTGCATGTACATAAAATTGATGTTTCGCGTGAAAATAGTACAACAATTCGCTGGAGCAATGTGGAGAGAAATCGTCGGGCAATTTCTTCGCGCTCGAGTGAGCGCCGCGCGAAATCGACTATGATGAGGGTAATGGGAACCGAAAACGGGTAGGGTAATGATTTTGGCGTGGAACGGTTAACCGAGATACCGTGGCTTGGGGAGTTTTAGGAAGGAAGCTCTTGCATTGTAACGTAAACTCAATTGTACAGAATACAACATTGGAAATGTAGTGAGATCAACATTAATATGTGCTGAAATGTTGAAATAACCGAAAAAATCTGCTGCAGCTCAACAAATTTTAATATTAAGTTAACACTTTATTTTCTCCAGTGCATCTTCTGCAATTGCAAACCATGACACTGACTTACAGCTCCAATTAAGTGACCAAACACAGGCCAAGACCTCCTCACTCACCCTATGATCCGTCACCGTCCCAACCCTCCGAACTTCCTATCAACCATCCAACATCCTGCTTGTCCAGCACCTCAACATTACCTACTCTTCCATCCCTATCTTCACTCGCTCTCACCCATCACCCCTGCCGTTATCATCCGTCGTCACTTACCCCACACCGCTTACCCATCCCAGCTGCTCCCTTCCTTCTCCAACCCCAACAACTGGCGCTACCTCCCTATCCCTGTGCCGGTGTCATCCGTCGTCGGCAAGAGCGGCCGCGGCCAGGTTACCCTCGCGGATAACTTACCCGTCTCCATGGCGACGTGGTCCAGCGGGATGGACGCAGGCGCCCAGCGACAACTTGCGCCCTTGCGCGGGCCAGGACGGGGGTGCCAACGGGGGCTTAGAAGGTGGCGCTGTCGCGCACATCGTATCTCGCGTACGGGAGAGTTAGGCGCCGCGGCGGTGTGGACGCCGCCCGTCACCCGGTGCTCGCCGTCGTCGTCGCCAGTGCGTTGGCGCGCCGCGTCCAGGGTCGCCCGCGAGTGCCGCGAGCCGGTGTCCGCAGCATCCAGCCCCGGGCTTGGCCGAGCCCGGGGAGCCGAGGCGCCAGGTCCGGGCGGACGAAGCCAGACCCAAGGATGGACTTCGGGTAGCGGGTGGCGCGCGCCGCGACCCCGACACCAGCGGCCCGTGCAATCGATCGCCGTCGCGCGGCATGGCCGGGGCCCCGATGGGCGCCCGCAAGAGCCCGGAGATCGCGATGAACCCGCGCAATCTCGACAAGACGCCCAGGGAAGCGGATGTCAGGCCTGCGCCCGCCACCTACCACCATCCCCAGGTCAGAAGAGGCCCAAGACCCTATGAGCAGATACCTGTATAAATCTCCGTAGAGCTACGTGGACCCGTCTAGCTACATAGATAATTCGGAGATGAGATTTAAGGGGATACTCGGTGGATACGGTGGTCTTATACGGAGAATCTCCGGGGAAATTGCCGTGTGAGGAATTGTGTTGTTAGGTTTCACAGACACGTGGGGTGCCTGGTTCTATAGGAGCAGGCACCCCACGCTATAGGTTTCTGGTGTTCTTGTAGAGAGTCTAAGGAACTTCCGAGATCGACGAAAGTATCGGGGTTTCTCTTTGGAGATCAGGAGGATGTCTCTTCGTTTGGGGTGCAGGACCTGAGTTCAGTAGGTGCATTGGGGGTTAAAGTGGAGACGTCGAACCCAGGGACATATGTGTCGATCGATATCCACGACGGGCGTGAAGATGCACGTTGCGGGCCCAATGGTTCGGGTCACTTATTGATATCAAATCGAGGCCAAAGTATTGGGTTATCGATCGCACCTGACGCAATGTCTCGTGACGATCTGCATCGTCATCGCGAAGTCGAAGTGGTCCGAGAGACGTGACTTGGCCGGCGCGAATTCGCGCGAGGTTTCAAGTGACGTGCTCGGGGCTCGTGTCATTAGGCGCCGTTTCAAGGCAACGACTGGGGCGGGGGCATCAAAATTGGCGACTCAAGGAGCAGTTAGGCACGAGGTCGGTTCAGCCGGGCCCATCGGGACTCGGATCACGTGACCTATTGGAGTTCACGGAATGCGAAAGACAGGCTGTCATTCCGGCGAAGGCGGATGAATGGGAGTGTTTTGCGGCGCTTGCCATTAATGAATTTGACGGATTAAAAATAACACCGTTGCGTGCCCAAGCGATGACAAATTTACGCGCGTGCATTCAACGGGATATTTTTTTCGTCATGCCGGGAAAACCACGGCTCCTGCATTTTTCAGCGCACGGAATCGCCCGCGAATACATCGTCGGTCTTTAAGCTCGAAAAAGATGCCAGCCGTTTAATTTAACTTAACAAGTGCCCGACATAAATTGGATTTGTACCTAACGTTTCATTTTAATGAACAAATTAAACGGTCGATATTTTTGCGATCAATCTGTCACCGAATATATCAGCGGGGATAACCGAATAATTATCAGCCGTGCGCGGATTAGAATGATTGCAATTTTTCGGATCACTGGCAGTCAATATCGAGGCTCGAGGCGTCGGGCGGTATTTTAGAGGAATCATCGATCGCGTGACACTTTTTACCTTCAACCTTCACACTGTCTCGCGAAGTTCGGAGAGACTGGAGGTCCTTCAAGCCAGACAGGCGTCAACAAATGGAACTACAAACGGAAAATAAGGAAAAACTTGCGATCCACAGTTCGAGTTCGTCAATAAGCCATCTGTCATGGCATAATACCCAGATACGTTAATAGCGGATAATCACGTTAACATCAAACCTTCATTTGCATACATTACAAAGTTTATATCACACGTTACAATGCATGAGCTTCCTTCGTAAAAGTCGTCAAGTCACAGTATCTCGGCTAACCTTTCCACGCCAAAATCACATCGCCCGTTTTCGGTTCCCATTACCCTCGTCATAGTCGATTTCGCGCGGCGCCCACTCGAGCGCGAAGAAATCGCCCGACGATTTCTCTCCGCATTGCTTCAGCGAATTGTTGTACTGTTTTCAGGCGAAACAACAATTTGGCGGTGAAATGCTTTGACTCCTAAGTCTAACAAGCTGCGCTAGGGAAAAAAGTTTTGCCGAAAAAGTTTAGCCGACCACTTTTCGCCGCGCGAAATTAGATGGCGAAATAATTTACACCCGGGCGAAACCGCTCGGCCAGCAAATTTGCGGCAGCAAGGTCCGTGCAACATTAATCGCACGATTAGTGCCTTCGCCGGCGCGATGTTTATTTCACGCGATTACAGCCGCGTAATTGGCAGAATTGTTAATCGGTGCCCGCACAAAAACGACCGCTCGACTTTATATCTAAGACCGACGCGCGCCTTCGGGACATCGACTATACATCTCTTGCGGATCTTCAATATTTCAATTTGAGCTGTTACGCGCGTGAAATATTGTTTGGATCTCAATTTTTCAAGCTCCCCGAAGAATTGAATATTACGCGCGATGATTCACGTAACGGATGTGCACGCGGTAGCAGATCAAATTGCGACACCGAGCGGTGGAATCTCGAGCGATCATCGGTCGCGAAAATCGTCCGGGTTATCGTCAGACTAAGTTTTCACGTATCATTACACGCTTAAAAATGTCCCGCTGTCGCAAACGGATTTGGTCCGCGAGAGTGGCGGAAGATTTTATGATTGCAAAAACATCTAGAATGAAAGTGCTTTTTGACATTTTTCACAAATCTTTGCCCTTCCTCAACAAAATACGATTGAAAAATTGCGTCTATATCATACGTTAAAATGAAGTAACTTCAAATTGAACATTTTCAACTTTAACAATGTTCAGAATAAATGAGATATTGACTTGAGACAGGAATTTATTGAACCGAATTTGCGAAAAATGTTTCCCAGTCTGTCAAGAATGAAATCGTATCTCGACAATCGGAACCTATGCAAATAGAAAGTCTTCCCTTCGCAAAGAGAACATTTTTAAGCGTGTAATCTGGATTCCTCATGACGCAATTCCGTCGCGAATTCGACTGCTTGTTTTTTCGTCCGCGTCCGAAACTCGAGCCACGAAAAGTCGAACCGAGAGATCCCTTTCGGGCTGTTGCTGTCGACGTCGCCGTCTGTTTGCCTTCAGATCTTCGACCCTCGATATATAAATACCAATAGACTTTGACTGACGTCCCCCTACGGCGATGAATGCCTGTTTCGGCAGCCAACTTTCCTAAGGTCATTCGAGATTTCACTCGGGGGCCATTATAATCGGAATTATCCGATCCGTCAGCGACAGGCGCCACCTCATCCCATATTACCGTGAAAAATACGCGTATGCCGCATATCTGTGTTGTCATATTAACGTCCCGCTTACGCCGAAACTCGACCTTCCAGCGTAATGCACAAAATTCCGCGACCGATTCCTAATTGAAGAAATCGGTTAATCGGATTTCTTCGGTGGCGTGGATCGACTAGTGAGCCGTTGTGTAACTCGATTTCGACGCCGAGTGTGCTTTTGCGAATTAATTAAAACCTTATTACACAATGACCCGTGAAATACGCTGTGCACAGATTTCCGCGGCGCACAATACTTTGCCGGCACTAATCTTATATAAGCGCGACGGGAGCCTGCCGCGTTAGGCAAATCATAAAATATGATTATGCACCCTGCCAATTTATCGAGCCGCGCTCTCCGTATCCTTTAACTTTCCTAGAGCGTCGGGTGCGAGAGCAAACATATGTTGTTACGCAAACGCGATGATATGACCGTAATGTGTTGACTTAAATAGCCGTATTTCACCGCGCCGAGTGAAAACGTCCCGCGGGGTTAATCGATTCGGCGCAAAAAAGCGCGTGTTTGCGAGGGGCAAACAAAATCCGCACACTCGTTCGGCGGCAGCAACAATGCCGATAAATAAAATAATTACCGCTATCGATTTGCATGACAATGCGCCGACAAAAAGTTCGCGATTCCGCGCGGTTCATTTGCAACAACGGCGCGACGAGCGGACGAAGCAATTAGCGTCTTAATCGCGGATATAATGGCGAAACAATGGCGACGCGTTTGTCATCGACCGATTCACATCGCCGCGGATTGCATTCGAAAAATATGGGTTTCGACTCGGCGCTTCGCTACCTCGATGGATTTTCAGTTTGCCCGCCCAGGAACTAATAAAGTATCGGTCTAATTAATATCGATGTCCCTGCCGCGCCGCATTTCAATTCATCATATCGGCCGCGTAAGTCACGTCTAATTCGATTGCGCGTAATCGAAAACGACGCGCCGCCACATGCCCGCAGCCTTAATTCATCTTTTTCCGCCGGGCCGGTTCCCAAATTAACCGCACGACCGGCGAATTAATTTCCTCGTTAGCGATAATACTTTTTATCGAATAGAACGCGCCCTGTCCGCGGCTGTTTTACATTTTTATAACTGAATTATTCCAGTTTTATTACCATCCGCTTTCCATGTTTCCATAATTTCGGCATAAATCCGTCGATCGAATACAACTGCTGGTTTCGTACGACATTCGGATTGTAATGCCAACGATCGGCGGTTATCGGTTCGATTTTCTGGACCAATGGTCACTGTGCGAAACGAATCTTTCGCGCATAAACACACCTTAACTCGACTTCCATTTACAGTATTGCTTTCGCCGTCATTCCCCGCACTGAGAAAATGCTAAAGCATATTTAGCTACACTTACAGCAAAATTGGGATATACTTCACAATATAAAGAAAATAGCAATATTTTCTGAGACACTTTGCTATAATTAACGGCAAATTCACATATAACTCTAACAAAAGATACACGAACTTATTGCAATGTTCTTTACACTGGAAAGTATATCCCCATTTAGCTACATTATAGCTAAATATGCTTTACCGTTTCTCTCAGTAATACACATTAACCACCGATCAATCCCATTTGTCGCGATCGCGTGCCGATACTACCGACAATATTTACCTCGCGGACACTCTCGCCTGGCTCACCTGGATTAGGTCCGCGAATAACAGCCGGCAATTTGGCGCGAAAACCATCGTCGGCCGGAAGTGATTACGCGAAACGAGTTCCGGCAAAATTCGTCGGCGATTAATCGCGAATTAACACGAACGGCGCCGCGTAATCTGATAAAAAGCTGGACGAATTAGCGTAAAAGCTTTATAACGAGTGCGCGCGGCTTTCAGGGAACGTCGATTGAACGCTGTCGCTGGTTTGTGTTAACAGGTGGACGTGTCGACCCAGGTCGACATTCACCCTGGCGCGTACCACGTGGACTGGGACCGACGCGCGACGCCGCTGTACTCTCGCGAGGACATCAAGGAGCAGTATTGCATAACGAGCCGACAGCTGGATGCCGTGGAGCGCTCTGGCGGCGGATTCTTCGGGTGCCTTACCAGCAGAGGACCTTCACCCTGCAGTTCAACGAAAGCGTCCATCCTCTCAGCCTGTGTTCGTAGCGCCCCGAGCGACGAGAACCTATTCGACGCGCCTTATCCTCGAAAGCACTTTTCGGTCATGTACCAGCAGCCTTACCCCACCTATCCTAGACACATGTCGCGCTACGACTACGAGTACTACGAGGACTGGGACGACATCTCGTACCTACGCCGACGGCCCAAGTCGGTCTGCACGGTGCCGGATCCTAAAAGGTTAGAGGCTTCGTAAACATTTGATATTACGCTGGGGAGTACACAAAATCAAGGGTGAAATGATGTCCTCGATTTTTAAGACTCTTTACTGGGAAAGATGCACTATACTGTGAGAACGATTTAATTTGCACAAAGGAATTTTAGATCTTGAAACTAAAATTCCTTTTAGGTTCGTTTAATTAGTTCCATTCTGCTAAATTAATAGAATGGAACTGACTACACCACTTGGATCGGTCAACTAAACTTTATTTATGGAAAATAAAAATTAAGTTGACGTAAATAAATATCTACTCACTCAATACGCCGTTAAATTACGACAACTTTTGTCGAGTATTAACTGTTTGGATCACCAGCGAGCCTGTTACCAGACTAAAAGTCAGGCTTATTTCACAGTAAAAAATCGGGGCGTTAAATTGGATTTAAAAGCATTAACTGTAAAATATTTACTAAAGAATACAAACAAATATTTCCTCCTAACCGTCATATATGTCTTTAGGACATTGGCTATCGTGTTAGCATAATTACATCGGTTTTGTGTTCACACGTCACGAATATCAACAGAATAACCGAGCGTGCGATTGGACCTGAGCGGCCGCGCCGATGTGTTCGAGCGCACCTTGTTCGGTAACAGTTTCATCGCGAGTGTCTTATCATTTGACGCGCAACTATCGAACAAGTAACATGTAGTAAGCTTAATAGTGTACGGCTTAACAGAGACTTCCAGCCTACTCTTAACAGCCTCACACTCCGTTGAATTTTACTCTGTGCCATATTGTTGACATAGTGATGCCAAACCAGGCCATATTATTGCCAGATATCCTTTTACACTAGACATTAAAAAATCAACGAAATCTGAGGCTATGAGAGTAATATGTAAGGGAAAATTGACACTAACCTACATCAGTGAGGAATATTATTTAACCCTAGAACAGATTTGTTTTTATATCTGTCTTGCATAACAGCATCTTCCTCTAGGGTAAATTTGACCCCAGTCTGTGCTTCTAGGATTAATATAGAATGTATTAACCTAGAAAGTTCATAGAATATTATTTGGGAAAATAATATTTTTAGAATATTCTTGGAATATTCTTTGCTGATAGGGTAGTTATTTTCATTCTTCTAATATTACAGTTATTTTCATTCTTAAAATTTTCATATAACATTAGTTATATGAATTATTGGTTTCGCTATCCAAAGGACACATTTTTCGGTTTCGATGTCTGCGGTGCCTTTTATGAGTATAATAGAACTCAAAATTTACATTGCAGGAAGTAATGTTAAATAACGCGCATGCGCAGTATGTACCACTCGGTAAGCCCGAACTCGTGTCGCAATGCCAGCGTCGAGTAGATTCCTTTTTATCGTTTCTCGTCGGTTTCTTTTGTTGACCAAAATAAGAGCAGTCACCGTTTCGGTAAAATAGAAAATTAGTAGCTCGACAACTGAAAATTATTGTCAAGAACAGAATCGAACTTGCTGTTAAGGTGAAACCGTAAGTCTACTGTCACTGAGTTAGGGTATTTTTATTTATTATAGACATAATATCGAATATTTAATTAAAAATGATTTTAAAACATTGTCCGAATGTGGAAGAATGTTGGGCTATTAAAAAAGCCTGCAATCTATAAATGTCGTTTATTAATGTATCACGTATGTTTTCCCACTTCGAAAAATTGTAATGTTTTAAGGTGTTGTCGAAAGTCTGCTGCAACGGAGTTGGTATCTTTTTGAATAAAAACATTCACATAAAATAATTTTAAAAAAATCGATCATAACGCCATTCCATACCTTTGGGAGAATATATTTGAGATTTTGCAGAAAACTTTTGATAAAAAATTTCGACGTATTTTGCAAACTACGATTTTTGCCACCTCGAAAACTAGTTTACATTTTAAAGTGTCAGCAAAGCATAAACAATAGATTTTTTCTGGTAAATACGTGTAAAAAAGTCCCTAGTAAAAATTGCGTCTAGCGCCTCGCCTCCTCGCTAGCGCCTCGCGAGTATCAAGTACCGCTAGCCAGATTTCTAGGGGTGAACAAATAGCGCGATGATCGCCAAATTTGTGATTAATTGTTCATTTTTTCGTATTTGAGAAATCTGTAATGTCAGTAATAACGGTTCGGCACGGCTTTAACAATGAAATAATGAACCACACTAGTTCTAGTAATTTCGAGTAACGATTCATCTTAACGAATAAATTCAACATTATCTGCTATCATTAATTAAAGGTGCATCTTGACTTTTCATGCCATCAATTTACACCGACAAGTCACAGTTTCACTCCTTCAAGATACACTTTAACTCTCAATCGACACCGTTATATTGACACCGCTGGATCACTTCATTACACTCTAAACACTCTAAAAAATAATGCAAGCAGAATCGGAACGCTGCATGTAGAATTCTACTTGCGACAAGTCGAATCTGCTTACAAGTCGAATCTACTTGTGATACGCAGATTCCGCTTGCCGCATTCTGATTTCACATAATATTTTTAAGAGTGAATGACTCGGAACCACGAAATATCACGAGTATAGTTGTGTGTGCACTATGTCACGCGAACCTAAGTAGTGCGAATATAGCTGTTATTGTCGGTTTTGTTGATATTCTAACGCAGTGAAAGGTTAGGTTAGGTTGGGAGTTTAAATTGTTAAAGATTGATTCTGACTCAATAAATAGTGACTATTTGATACTTTAAAACTTCGTTTCACTCCATATTTTTTTACTGTGGAAATGTCATTTTGTAAAGGTGATGTTCAATTTTTGCTGCCACGGAGTTAGTGTCTTTGTTGATAAAAAAGCATACACTCTAAAAAATGTTTTACATACACTCTAAAAAATGTTTCGTTTTACTGTAAAACGAATCGTATGACAGTTAGATCACAATGTTTTCATGATCTAACTTTTAGAGTGTATACAATCATTTCATCATAAAGCGACCATACCCTAACAAAAATAATTGATATCAGATCTCATTAAGATCTGATATCAGATCTTGTGTTAGATCTCACGTAGATCTTAC
>JABFPB010006955.1:0-11500 GCA_022817645.1 Ceratoteleas bidentatus | reverse complement strand
ATTGTTTAATAATTTCATCTCATTTGAGATGGGGCGTGCATTTGTTATTTTTGTTAGAAAATAACAAATGTTAATGATAATTTAAAAAAGTTAATCTTAATTTTAAATACTTATAAAACATGCAGTTGTTGCCGTGAGATTAATCTACATTTTTGCGAATAATCTTTGCACATTTATTACTACAATGTAAACAATTTAATTTTTTCACTTATTTTTTTCCCTCTGTAATAGTAATTTTCACATGTGCCAGACCAAAGAAATTAATTAATTTTGCTCATCTTTAATTAGGCATTCTTAGATTGACAGTTGGTTCCCAAAGTGTTTTCGAAAAATGTTTTCACAACCTTCCAATTGTTTGAGCATAGTCTTTTAAAGTTTGGGGTCGTGATAAACGTTGTACAGATTACTGACTAATGACGGTATAATGACCCTCGTTGCTTCAAAGGAAAGAATCACGTCGTAAATCTTGAATGTTGGTTTCGAGTAAGTTCTCGAGTGGCTTGAAGTGGAGATAATCCCGACTATCATACTAAGAGACAAGTTGTGTTATGCCAGCGCGTTTTTGTGTACACAGGCCGTAAACTGTTGTTACCACAAACATGTAAACATCAATAACCGCAACATGGTAATTCTACGGGAAATCTGATGGATAGGACCGAACTTTTTTTCTGCCCTTGTTAAAGTTTCCGAGCTATTCCGGGAATCGTTCGGGGTTTTGTAACGGGAATTTCCGGAGAAAACCGGAAAAATCCGAACAGAAATGAAGGAATTCTTTTGTTTAGTAGACGGTTTGTTAATTATAATTTCTTTATGTTTAAAACAAATGTCTGCTTTAAACAAAAGAATACCTATCATAAGGTTTTTTTATCAATCATTTTCGGGTTTCTCCGGAAATTCCCGTTGCAAATTCCCGAGGAATTAGAGATACATAGATTCTAACAGTTCCTATTTGAAATTGTAGGCCTATATGTTTCTATGCAGTTTTTGCCCACTTTTCCTCTAAGTATTTGATAATTTGTAATAGTTTTTATAAAGATTTTTAAGGGATTTTAGTAAAACTTTTTTACTAAAATTTATTATGTCGTAAGAACAAATTCGATCGTAAACGTAAGTGAAATTGTTTGCAGAATTACGCAGAAGAGTTATCGACAAAATGTTAAAATTTATTAGCTTTTATAAAATATTACGATCGGATATATACATTTTGGATTAATCCCGATCTGGTAGAAATTAAGGGGAGACAAAGGCAAAGAAATGACTTAAAGATAAAATAATCATAAAAGGCTAATATTTTGGGACATAATATCATTAAATGTTACGATTAAAATTATATGTAAAAATTCCCCTCCCCTCCCCCCTTTACGAGAAAACAAATCTAACTTTCGTTTAAATCATTTTTTGATAAATAGCTTCTGCATATGTGTTCAAAATGTGATTTTACATATTAGAAAAAAGTTTCATTAATATATTTTTAAAACTGTGATTTTGTATAAAAATTAATTAATAATTTATTGGACAAATGCATCATAAACACTTGTAAAATCAGAAAATGTGTAAATCTATCGTTCATTTTCATAGGAAAATTATTACATGCAATGACAATGATGAGATGAACACGAAGCTAACTTCAGTGTTTATCTCACACGAAGGGCTCTTTCTTACTTCATCTTTGCCTTACGAATTTTTTGGTCTCGAGTGTAGGCATTTACTATCAACATTTTTATGCATTTACATCTAAATTGGCACAATGGGACCATGGTGACCTAAGTGCTTCAGGGTTGATCTTCGCCCACCACACAAATCAAATACGTCTAAATTGAGTAATTCTTTTTTCCGCGAATGCAATCCTTCTCTTCAAATATCAACATAAGTGAAAAAATATTGATATTGGTAAAAAAATTTAACCTTGAAAATTAGGGAAGTGTTTCACTAAAATATGATGAAACAATGTAAAACGACTGGAATCTATCCCACAATAATATTCCGCACCCTCACTCGTCTGTGAAAATCAAAACAACGATAGGGTTATGTTTGCTCCATACGTGGCACTGTAGCATTACGCAAGGAATGTGTAATTTACATATGGAATGTTAAAAATATAATACTACACATTGTGTAATTTCACACAATTTTTATGCAGCGTAAAACAGATATACTACTTATTTAGGTATTTCTGAAGCATACCCAGTCAACATGGTGTCTCTCACATTGACATCGCGGCGATGTCAATGTGTTTTATTTTGGTCAACATGTTTTAAGACAAAACATGAAATGTGTTTTGAGTTAAACGTTTTATATTATAAAACGTTTGTTACTTTAAAGTAAACACATTTTTATATAACACATTGGAACTAAAACATATCGTCAAACAAAAACATTAATTCGTGTTTTGTGTTTTTAATCAAAACATGTGAAAAACACGTATAAAATGGCTAGTTTTTGCAGTGCAGGGAAATTATGTTATATTCTTAATATTTGTATCATTTAGAATTTGGTAACGACAATTGTTTATATCTTATATATGTACAACAAAATTATTTTTAAATTGCAATGGTGAATATAATAATGTACTTGAGCTCGTCTTTCATATCAGAACCTTATAAATCTGAATAAATAACGAAAAATCGTGTATATATAAGTTCACCTGAAAAAAAATGTACTTAGGCCCATCTTTTATATCAGAACATTATGACTCGGGATACATTAGAATGGGTTAAATATAATACATGAATATAAATTATAGCTTTTTGAAACTTCGAAGAACTTAATTTGTTATATGTGTACTGTAATAAATAATAATGTTAGTGCATACAATTATATTTCGTTTACTATAAGATGGGAAAACAAAATGCGAAATCCTTTTTGCAGTTGGCCTAGACTTCAGTTAGACTGATTGTTGAGTTTAATCTATCACGATCTGATTTCGACGTTAGTTCTGTTATGGAAGCGAGTTTATTACTCCGCTAATAAACACGCCCATATGTTTATATTTAAACTCTTTAAAAAAGTTGAAATATAAACGTATGGAAAAAATTCGAATGATTAAGCCTCCTAATGATAGTAAATACCGTTTGTTTACCTTTCTTATTGTTTCAAGTTCTACGGCATATCGCGAAATATCGTTTAATAAACATTTAGCTAAACGTTGTCTACGGGTTTCTTGAGCGTTTTCAAACGTTCCATAAACATTTAGGAAAGTATTCAATAATTTAAAAAATTATTAAAAATATATTACCGCACAGTTTGTGAAACGTTTGGCGACGTTGAAAACTTCTTACAGCTGAATAATATACCAAGACAACGTTTATTTAAACGCCAAACGTTCATTGAAGTTTCGGCTCCGTTGGAGTTGTGATTACAAGCGAATGGCCGATATTGAATTTATATTGTTTTGAAATATGCAAACTTATTTTAAGTGCCTCAAAAATCTGTGAAAAACAGGAATTCCATGTAATGTCTCACAATCTTTTTTTATAAAGTAAGTACACATTTTTTCAAATAATTCTAATTCCTTATAAACTTTTGCAGTTTGGTTAATTAATGAATCATGACCTTATCCCTTCGGAAAGCGCGTTGTGCAGAAAGTACACAACTGTGATCACATACACTCGAATCCCTCTTCGCGCAACTCTCCGGGACCGGAAACTTCGCTTCGCGCAACAACTTAGTCAGCGCGTCGCGCATGCGCGTAACGGCCTTAGAGGTTAGACCGGTAGGCGCGATCGTGTTGACAGTCGCGGAGGAATATGCGATGTTAAAATGATTTACAGGTTATTTACAATAAACATTTGTCTCGTAACAATTGTTTAATTGATTTATTGTTAAGTACTCGAAATATCATCTCATTCTTATAATATTCCAATTAATACGCAGTCCTGTGATTTTTCAACTTTTGAATTCGCGCGCCACAACCTAAAACCGGAACTGGTTGCGCGACGCGAATGGATTTGGTTGCACGAAGCGAGAGGTTGCACGAAGCGGAGTTGCGCGAAGAGGGATTCGAGTGTAATGATTTTATGTTTTTAAGAATATCTAATGACATTAATGAAACTATTATTATTTTCAAATCATTTCAAGAATTAAATGAAAAAGAATTATGAATTACTTAATTTCTATTCCAAAAGTTATACTTTTGGAATAGAAATTCATATTTTTAATTCCTTCTTACGATATCTGTTCCTCAATATAGTATATCTGATTAGTAAAATATAGTACATATAACTGTACCTCAATATAGTACATTTGATTAGTAAAATATAGTACAAATTGATTTAAGTTGTTTTATTCATTCATAAAATTTACATTATGAGGAGTTTTATAAAAATAGGTTTAAAGTACTTCTAAATATCTATGTTTAATTAATTATGAACGTTTATTGGTAGAATAGTTTTTGGTCAAAACATTTTTTATAAAATATGGCTCGCGACATGATTTCCCATCTTTTGTATGCATGATTGTGTTATTTTTTTATATATTTTTATATTTTTATATATATTTTTTTATATATTTTTATATATTTTAAGTATATTTGAAGAAATAAATTAGTTTATATAACGTACCCTAAGGGAACACGTTAGCTGAACCAACGTTGATTCAACGTTCGCGAAATCTTTGAATCAACGTTGGTTCAACGTTGCTGGATCAGTAATTCAACGTTGAGTCAACTTACGAAAGTCCGGGTTGGGGAAGGTTGAATCAACGTTTTCAGCAAACGTTGAATCAACGTTGACAATCATCAGTGTATCACAGTTGAATCAACGTGGAATCAAGGCATCGAGTGAAAACTTTAAAATGTCGCTATATACCCTAAGGGAACATACCCCTTGAATGTTGAATCAACGTTGCCGGATATATTGAAGTATTGCTGAATAAATATTGACATTTTATAGGTTTAATATTGAATAAACCGCCTAATATCCGGTGAAAAGTTATTGCATTGACGCTGATAAAGAAATGTAGAAAAAATATTAATTCCATGTTGAATCAAGGGTACGGTTGAACATTTTTCTCAGTACCATTAATGTGAAATAATATAAGTGAAACGATGAATTAACGCTGATGAGTAAAGTTGAATATCGGTGAAAATAATGTTGAAATAACGTTTACCTAGTTATCCTTTATTATGTTAAAATATGTTTTAATGTCATGTTGGTTCAACACTAAAGTAATAAGCACGAAATTAGAATATCACAAAATATTAATCGTCTTGAAAACACCTCTATTGATCATTTCTCGGTAAACATTGATTATATGTTGAATTAATGTTGAATCAATTTTGTTTTCCTTCTTTTTGCAAATTAATTTTTTTGCATGTAAATTTTTACTTTTAAAATTAGGTGCGGATAATAAAATATTTAGGTAAAAACAACAAATGTTTGTAACTGTTTAAAAATTGTATATTAATTCATTGAATTAATGGTTTACTTTTCATTCAATATTGGTCTACTTTTTGCTTTTACAAATTTAGTTTTGAAATAAGGTGGGGATAAAAAAATTGTTAGGTTATGTATATATAAATTTGAGGGTGAAAAGAAGAGTACAATGTTTTGCCGCAATTAAATGAAGTTATTTATTTGTCTCACATATTTTAATTTAATTATTATATAATTAATTTATCAAAAACTAAATATTCCATAACTCATTAACACTCATTAACACTCAATATCACGTTCGTTATCGTCTATATTATCGTGTGCGGCTTCGCCAACTTGTTTTCTTTGTTTCGCAAAGTGCAGCCTCTCCATGATGGCGCTGTCGAGGGCATAGCGCTTCGGAGTGTCGGATTGCTTCAGCAAAAGATAAAACTTGTACAATGGTAAGTATATTTCATACATTTTAATTATTATCGTTTCCGATAAACTTGAGATTTAGTCCCGATATAGTTAGTTGCCGGTTTCGATAAATAACGTATGTTTTTTTTATAGCGCGAGCATTAAGTCAGAAACGATAAACAGTTTGATAACGAGCAACTAGAGAAAAAGTTGGTTATGGGAATGTACGCCTTTTAGATTTAGGTTTTGTCCCGACTATCGGTAAATCGGTCACATTGGAAGCTCCATTAATTTAAATTAATCCAAATATTTGTGTAAGGTTGATTTTGATTTTGTAATAAAATGTTTGTTTTATAATGAATAAATTTGGACGTGCATGTTGAAAGTGACACCATTTTGAGGTAGTGACCTTGGATATTACGTCGGCTTATTTTGTATGTATTTGAGTTGCCGAGTAATACATTCTAAAATATGAACTAACTTCATCTATCAATTTGTCACATTTATTAACATCCGTGCCTGGATCTTCCGTAGTCAGTTCTGTTGATTGTGAAGACCGATAAGATTCCGCTTCAGACTTGAATGATCTTGAGTTAGTTATTTGAGAACTTTTGTGGAAAATCGTTGTAATCAACGTGGGGATCCTGTAGACCTTTAGTTTATTGATCATTCAGGTCTGGCGAAGAGGACGTGGAGATTTTGTCACGTTACATATTACAGGAATTGTCATGTGAGTATTACAGTAATGGCAGGCTCATGTTGTTATACCAAACTCATCGGCATGGTATAACAACATGATTCTTTTTTTGTATTTCATAGGACACATTTTTCCCTGTATTGTTATTATTTTCACACCAGTACAGACAAACACTGTCATAATTGAAGCATTTCAGAGTGTCAATAATACACTCGGAAACTTTGTCTCCAGCGACCAAGCAACAAACGACCGCTCAAATTAATGTTTAGTATATAATTATTTGAACATTTATAAGTATTTTTCAAGATTTATTTGCAATAATATATAAATAATTATTCAAAAATATTTATTATACCAAATATTAGTCGTGTGGGGCGACTTTGTGCACATATTGAATATGAGATATTTACTTAAGAGACGAAAATCCCTTGAAATTCAGGGGGGGGGTATCACCCAAGGGGAAGGGGAGGGCGTGCTGAGGGGAAGAGGAGCGATTTTCAATTTTAAATAAATATTCGTTTTTCGTTTTGGATTATGGTTTGCTCGTATAAAGGAAGTTGGAGCGAGGAATTATCAAAATTACAGTCTTCTAAAATTGCAATCATATACGACTGCGGTGTGGACGAAAAAGTTGAGATGTTTGTACTCCATGACATTGTAAAAAAATTAAGCCACCAGTTCCTATCAATCGTTGGGGGATTTTTCGCGTTCCGGAATTACAATCACTTTGGGAACACTAACGTTTGTTCGTACCTAAAAATCTTCGCAAACTATTGTGATTACACGTATAAGTAATATGATATTGTATATTTTTTTATCCGTTGTAACAAGAGTTTATTTCTTATGGTAAGTATAAAAAATAGTTGTTTGGGCAAACTACAATTAAATTGTTGGATCATTTAACCTCATAACAATGAAAAACAATGAAATCCTAGTATTTGCATTGACTATTATCACAAAAAACGCAAAAATATAAGCTTTTCACACTTTAAACATACTGTGCACAAAGTCGCCCCAACGGGGGGCGACTTTGTGCAACGCGGATTACACTATTTGTAGAAAAACGAATAATAATAATTTATTACAGCTCTTGGCAGTTTGCCTTATGAGCGATTGCCAATACATATTTACAAAATTTAAACATAAATACACATTATTAAATGACAAGACAATATAAATATAAATAAATATATATCAAACACAAAATAAAAATTTTAATTGAATATATAATTAAATGAAAACGACTATAAAAAGAAAATTAAATAAAGTAAGATGAGCACGCCGTTACTACTGTAAACTAAGGAGGTAGGTTCGCAGTCTACTCTTGAAAGTGCCCACGGTAAGCGAACACGCGATGTCCTGGGGAAGGGAATTCCAGTGTCGGAGAGCACTCAGTATGAAGGATTTCTTCCAGCATTCACTGCGTGCAGCAGGTATGCGCAATATGTGGGGAGGATACCGAATAGGGCGCTTCAACACGGTATTGCGCAGCACAAAGCACTGAGATAAATAGCTAGGGCCATTTCCAGTCATGACATTATACACCATGATGCCCAGAAAATACAGGCGTCTATTATGGACAGTGAGCCACCCAAGCGATTTGAGCCGCGGGGAAATATGTTCTGAGACTCTACAGCGATAGACAAATCTGACACACGCATTTAGGGCCCTCTGAAACTGCATTTCGAGGGCGAGAGTGATGTTGCTCTTGGTCAAACAGCAGTAGTCGATATGCGGAAAGACCAATGCCACTACCAGACTCTCCCTAAGCTCGCGATTGAGATGACGATCATTAACGTAATTAACGTAATTAACGTAGGACACTCCAGATCTTGGACAGCACCCTAGAAACAAGCGGCTTCCAGGTCAGGCGCGAGTCGATCCACACGCCGAGATTTCGTGCCGTGAATACAAATTCAATGATGGAGGCCCTTAGTTCCAGGGGCTGTAGCGGATCAAAATCCAAGCGGTCAACCATTCTCGCCGAGCCTAGCATCATACATTTGACCTTGGCAGGATTCAACCGAAGTCGATTCCTGTATGTATGATTCTGGATGCGACACACGTCAGCCTGGTAGATTTGTAGATCATCGGCATATAAAAGATATTTAGAAAAGATCAGTTCACTACCAATATCTCCAATAAAGATAGAAAAAAGAAGAGGACCCAGTATGGATCCCTGGGGTACACCCGTGTCAATATCCCTCTAATTTGAAATGTGAGCATGGTCTCGACAGACCACAACCTGCTGCCGACCTTCAAGATAAGAAGCAAACCAACGTAGGGTGTCCTGCCAACACCCCAGTCGCCCAAGCTTTGCCAGAAGCAGACGATGATCAATCCAAACAAAATGCTTTTGAGTAATAAAACATCACTAGAACTGTTACCATCCAATGATCCGCCGCATTCCTCACGTCATCCAGCAATTTAAGCAAGACGGTCTGCGTAGAATAGCCCCTACGAAAGCCAGACCGACGAGGTTCCATCAAGCCATATGATTGAATATAGTCACTCAGCTGTTCAAAGGCAACCCTATCAAGCACCTCAGACAAAGTACAAATAAGGGAAATAGGACGAAAATCAGAAATAGCTGCAGGAGTAGGGACTTTGTTGATAGGTACCACAAGTGACCTTTTCCAGTCATTGGGAAAACAAGAGTATAATAAAGAGTAATTTACCATAGACAAAATCAGATCACCAATCACTGGAAAGGCCCTGCGATAACAATCTATATTTAATGAGTCATGTCCAGAAGCACTGGACTGATTCCTAAATGTATGCTTCTCAATAACACTGAGGGTGGTAGAATGAAAAAAGAAAGATGGTAACTGAGAGATACCGGACATCACGGGAATCTCTCGTTCAGACCATACACTATCGCGAGTCAGTGTTGCCACAGTATCGACAAAAAATCATTTAACTCATCTAGCAAAAATGAGGCCCCAGTACCCTTGGATTTATCAGGTACAATTCCTGCGGATCTAAGCTCTCGCCATAGGATCTTAGGCTCAAGAATACCCGCAAGACGGGCATAACTCAGCCTGAGCTTTCCAAATCAAAGAACTACCCCTGCTACGATGTGCAGACAAAAGTATGAAAAGTAGTGACGAATGATTACGGCGATAACTCTGCCTCAACTTATTCCGTTCCCGTATGGCATTTCTGATCTCGTCAGACAACCAAGGAGGTCGAGTATGACCAGGTATTGCAGCACGATCATCATACCTGAACGATGCCACTACATTCAGACTAGCAATCAACACACGATCAAGCCCTAAGATAACGTCATCTAACTCAGTTTAACTACGGAGTCTCACCTCGGCAGATTCAATGCCATCTCGGATAAATGCATGGAAAGCATCCGCATCATAGTGCCGAAAGTCACGCCGTAGGGGGCAATCCAGATTCGATGGTTGATAACCACAGATAACCTCAACCCAAATAATTTCATGACCCGACAGGAAAGGGTCGCCCTCTCTCAGAATCATCCGTAATACACAAATCGATTGTAGTGTGAGAATGCACAGTATGATGAGTTGCCAAGGATTCCACTATATACAGGGAGTGACTATCCACAAAATGTTTCAGATATTCTGAGAGATAAGTAGCTACATTAATTTTAAAGTCGCCCAGGACAACAACACTATGATAAATGCCAAGATATTCCTCCAATCTAATCCCAAAATTCAAGGGACGATTCCCATTGGGAGGTCTATAATTAACAGCCAAGGGAATGTCATACGCAGGGCATGCCAATTCAAGAAACAAGTATTCACTCAGATCAAGATCATGCGACTAAGATTTATAGATAACTTTGGCACGAATAGAATTATGAACATAAATGCATACCCCTCTTCCGACTCTACCAAGACGATTATGTCGAAACAGCGTGTAGGTGGGTAAGAATATCACAGAATCGGAGACACTGGGGTGAAGCCAAGTTTCAGGCACAGCTATCACATGATATTAAGGGTAGCGAAATACTGCTCAAAAGTGAAGAAGTGAGGGGTAGATACCAAAGACTGCGCATTTACATGACAAAATTTAATAAGACCAGATGATGAGCCAATCTGGCCTGAGATACGTAAATTCTGCTGAGTAGATACTGAATGCATAGCCAGTCACTGGCCAGATAATGGATTGGTACCTGAGCTTTGAGTAAATAGTTCAGGGTTACTAGAAGCACGGTGTAACGAATCAATCGACATGATCTGAGTCCCAGGGAGAGCATCATCTGAGATGTCAGTATATCGAATTTTCATGCCATCAGGGGTTTTCCGCATAAAAAGCTTACCATCTACCATCCAGTTAGCGTGAAACGAATTAGCCTTGGTGTATTCCCTGGCCATCGTAAACATACGTCTCTCTTCAACTGTCTCACGTTGATTTACAAAAATAGGTATCGCAGGCTGAGTGGGCATAACATCTTTACAGGTGACTAGGCCCTTCGTACGCTTGGCTTTAAGCCAGTCGATGCGCAATCTAAGGATGGTGAACCTGACAAGAAGAAGATTGGAATTCCCCTTCCTGGCTTTCAATATCCCTAAGAAAAAAGTTGATGGCACCGTTAAGTTGGCTTTGAATGGCTTTCGGCCAATCACAGCGCGGAAGGATTATATTCTGGATGTGCATATTACTGATATTATTTCTTTCCCGGCGAAGCCGGGTATTTTTTGCTTGTATCAGATAAGTTACAACTTTTCATTAATTTTAAATTGAATGTGTTTAAAGGCTAAATTAAATTAGATTAGGAAGAGATTTATATCGATTTTGAAATAAAAATGTCAGGTAAATAAATGTGTAAATATGGGAATTGTAAATAATCCTTACTAATATATAAATGGGAATATATGTTTGTTTGTTTGTATGTTTGTTTGTTTGTATGTTTGTTTGTTTGGTTGTTTGTTTATTTGTTCGAGCATCACGCTTAGACAAGTAAAGCTTTCAAAATACCTACTTCACAGGCGGAATCCTTGAAGTCTCGAGATGGTTATAGGCTATAAAAAGTTTTTATGTCAATGTAAAAAATAAA
>JABFPB010006954.1:0-11504 GCA_022817645.1 Ceratoteleas bidentatus | reverse complement strand
CTTTGTTTGTTTGGAACTTTAAACTCCCGAGCTATAGTCGACTGTGCAACCCCCTTGGGCCGGACAGCGTCGAAAACAGCTTGCGGTAGAGGGGTCTTATGTACGTGGTCGGACAAAGTACCAGCGGCCTTTGCTTTTTGCCACGAACACCTTCATTTTCTCAATTGAGTCGTGGTTGCGGCGAATAGCTAATCCATAGAATACTGACTGCTTGTCGATAAGCTTCGCGGTCAATTTACCTTTTCCGCCGAGTCCTTTCGTGTTCTGCTTCCACTTCCAAAGACGTGTCCCCATTCTCTTCTGCACGTGATCGATGCACTCCTTGGAAATCTGCAGATCATTATATGGCTTAACATCCAGAATGTGCTTGAATGTCTTCGAATCTCCGTCTCCGATGTAGTTGCTGTATTTCACCCCATGTAACTCCTCCGATCGCTGGAACATTTCGACGACTGCATCGCATTCCATTTTGCCTGAGGAACCTTCGTGATTACTCTGGCAAACTTCGGCGTGGGTTTCTGGCCATTCCTTGTATTCTGCTGTCCATTTTCTACTTTCTCACGACTCGCATGACTTGGAATACTTTGATTTGACAGATTCATCAACCTTTTGAGTAGCCCAACCGATCAGCGAAACTATCCCAAACAATGAGGAGAAGCCACGTTTACGATCCATCGCCGGAGACTGCTAAACCTTCTGTCTTCAATCGTTTTCATACTAATATTACAAACAACTTCACTTGCTTTATGAATGGTGTGAAGTAATGTGTCATAAAAAGAATGAAAAATGGGACGTGGCAAGTCCATAAATGCACAAAACTTTGTGACTTCGTGAAGTGCGACGCTCAGTCACCGCAGAGCAAAGATGATTCGACGATTGATTTCGTATGCATGGCCAATATATGGGAAGTTCGGAATTGTTTTTGCAGAACAACTGTCGCACGTCATCACGATCTTGAAACCCAAACCACGCTGGCTGGATTGGGTAAACTTCACGTTTACTTACAGACTTGCAGACCACTGAATCAGCTATTGCTGTGAACACTGAGATGAAAGAGAGAGATTGCAGTACCCTGTGGTTGAATTAACTTCGATGTCGTTGGCATTTTCAGACAATTTCAGCTTCTTGGCGGACGAACTAACAAACTCAGGATCCGGCTGCTCCAACGAAGTAGGATTCGGCGGTCGTCGATTTCGAATGCTCGGCCTCTTGGAGCCTTAACTGGAGCCTCTTGCACTTTTCTTCCCCGAGTAGACTTTCTTATCCTCCATGGTTACTGCTGTTTCATTCGACACACGCGGAATGAAGATTATGGCGTTGAAACGGTAACTGCCGAGTTCAAACACGTTAGTCTGTTGTGTTTAAAATGGGTACTACAGTACTGCCCCCTTGCGGTTGAACTATGCAGTGGGAACCATCACAAATACGTCGGTAAGTATATGTAATGAGACTCGATCGATAAGGACTGCAGAAATCGACAATACAAGCACGCTTCATTCGGTCGCGCGCGAGGAGCCTGGAGCGCGCAGGTAGTCACCTAGTCTCCGCCCCAAAATAATGCAAAAGAAAGTGTTCCCGGGTATAAAACCTATTGTCCCGTATTCTTTAGACTCTAAACAATCATTTAAGACCGCAAAAAATCGATTTTTTGAAGCCTCTACAGTAGCCTAACCTCTTAAACAATTTATTTGTTATCAATAATGTATTGAAAAGTAATTTTTTGAACAGGACAATATTAAAGTATTTATTCCCAGTAATAGGATTCATAAATTAGGAATTATTCTGTAGTGAAATTTAAATTCATCATCTATGAGGTTTTAGAATGGACTCCAGTCCTTATGTCATGTTAAAATTGTTTCAGACATAACCATGTTTCGTAAATCTGCGGTATTACTGCTCGTTGCCGAAGTGCGGAAAACCAAAACATATATCGGACGATGATGTCTGTGAGGTGAAGGATTCTGATGCACCGAAGTGTGTTGCCTGTGAGGGAGCTCATTGGATCTACGACAGGACCTGACCTGTCTACAGTCGGAATAGCGAGTTTACCCGCTATGCTTATGGTCAGGGCATTTCTTTCATTAAGGCTAAAGTAAAGCTTGGTTTTTATGAAAATAGAAAGGACAAATCGGACTTAGTTCCAAGGCATTTGATTGACGAGAACGATTCTTTTAGGGCTATTAATTTGCATAATTTTCCATATCCAAACTTGACAGATTTTTTCCTCTGTCTGATCTGCCTGAAAACAAACCAACGTATAGCGCAGTCACTAAGAATTTTGTACATAGTCATGATAAAGCTTTTTTTAAATCCCGTTCTTTTTCTAAGCCAAGAAACAATAATCCTATGTTGCAAAAAACCTCTTGTCGACCGGTCAGGTGTAGCTATGTCTCATGGTAGTCCCTCGCGGAAGTCTCCTGCAGACAGGAAGAGCTCGGTACGGATAGGTCGTGGCCGGTTTCGTCTGGCATTCGCGAGATGCCTTCCTAGAGACGACAGCTCCCCGAGTGAGCCTGAGAGGGCTGGGCTTAGCGACGACACTCGTAATGTTTTTGGTAGTATTTTCGATACTTTTTTGAAAGATATAGATACCCAATCTAAAAAACATAATCTGGATAAGAGAGAATTGTCGAGAATCAGATTGTTTATTGAGGAGTTAATTGATCTGAATGCCAGATTCAGTACTTGGAATAAATACGTTTGATCTATATGTCCAATAATTTAAAGATTTTTCACTGGAACTGTCAGCGTTTTTTGAGCAAGCGCCCATGCCTGGCATGTGTGGTGAATAATTTTGACTTCCTCCTTTTGAATGAGGCTTTGAGAACGAGGGATCTAAATACAATATTTCATTCAAGGGTTTTAACCTTGATACTAATTTCAGTCATCATTACAGAGAAGGACTAGCTATTTTATTTTTAAAAAGTCTGTGTTTTAGACTGATTGAAGATGTCCCAATGATTGCTCCAGAGCTGGAACTAATGGGAATATAAGATAGATCTCCTTCAGCCACAACATCAGGCACAGCTTTTAAAAAGCTGTTTGACTTCTTTTCCCTATTCAAAAACATTATCGTTTGTGGTGACTTCAGCCTACATCACCCTGCATGAGGTGTTAGTACTTCTAGCTCCATGAGCAGTGATTTTGTGGACTGCATAGAAAAGTCAGATTTTTAGTTGTTAAATGATCATACGTTTACACATTTTCCACATAATGGGAATCGACCATCTGCCTTTGATTCGTAGGATATATTATCCAAGATGGAGTGGGCCGTGGGAGATGACCAGATGGGCAGTGACCATCTTCCAGTGTCAATTACTGTAAATGTTTTTGTTAAGTTTCACAGAACATTTTCGCATAAATTAAATTTAAATTTGATAGATTGGGATTTATTCAATAGAAATCTAGCCATAGATATAAATAAAAATTGCCTAACAAAAATATTACTTCTAGCAATTTTTTAACCATCTATGACAATTTCATTGATTTAATTAATCAAAACATTTTAAAAACTACGTCAAGAATAGCCAAAAAAAAACTTTTAATTTTATCTCCTCAAGAGAATAATCCCCCTTTGATTACAGATTCTTTCAATAATAGCTCTTCTGTCCACAGGTCTTCCCGTCATTTCAAATCCACCCCTTGGTGGAACACCGAATGTGAGAGGGTGAAAGTGGCGGGGAAAAATGCGGAGAAAGTTTTTAGGCTTTTCCTCACTTCTGAGAACAAGATAAATAGAAATAGGGAGAGGGCTTTAGCAAGGAAGGTGTATCGAAAAGAGCGGAGTTTCTCAATTGAATACTTATTGAAACTAAATTCCAATACTCCAATCTCGGAAGTCTGGGGTATGTTAAAGAAATTAACTCACTCCGCTCGAAATAGTAGTCAAAACGCATTTAGTGACATTAAAATAGGGATAAAATCGAAAATCTCAAGAACTCACTATCAAGCCCAACTCCACCTCCACCTACGCAAAATCTGGCCCAGTTGTTTGGGTTATGGAATGTTCGATCCCCTTTACCTCAGGTATCAAGAGAGGAATTGGGGACTATAATGTCTTGTGCCAAGATTGGTTCTTCCCCGGCCCTGGATCAGATCAGTAACCTTATGTCGAGGAATCTGCCGGATGTGGGATTTGAGGTCCTATTGGAATTGTTTAATTAAATTCTACGTAATGGTTGTATTCCCTCCGGTTGGAGTCAGCATTTGGTGTTGGTTATTCGTAAAGCATCTCCAGGAAAATTTCGCCCCATTGCTGTTACTCAGAGCACGCTTATAGTCTTTGAAAAACTCATAAATTATAGAATCTTACATTGGATGGAGAGTAAAGTTTTGTTTCACCCCCTCCAGAAGGAATAGACGTTGTGGTAATGCTCTATATATAATGGATTTGTTACAGGCGAACTTACAGGTGTTGTCTTCTTAGACATAGAAGGCGCGTTTGATAACGTCAGTGTTTCAAAACTAGTTTAAAAACCTGCATATCTAGAACTTGATACTGTCTGATAAGAATTATTTACGAACTGGTTAAGTGCAGATGGGTTTATTTCGAAGAAGCTAACAACTATGATTCAGCGCGTTTTGTATCCGGGGGTCTTCCCCAAGGTTCAGTGCTGTCTCCTACTCTGTTTAATATTTACATGCTTGAAGTACTTTTTTGTCCCCTTCGTGAAATTAAAATTATTTCTTACGCCGATGACGTTTATCTAATATTCTAGAATAGAAACCTCAAAGATTTAAAGTCAGCATTAGTTCAGCCTCTTGGCATCATCAATCAGCGTTTGGGAGATGCTGACCTGAGGATCTCGTTCCCGAAAAGATTTGATGGTTTGGACAAAAAAGAACATTAATCTGGATAATCACCAACTTGGTGGGAGACATGCCCCTCCGAGCTGTGAGTGAGTCGAGATATCTGGGACTGATCTTGGATTACAGACTATCTTGGAAACCGCAGATCTTTTCCCTGATTGAGAGGGTTTGGGGGAGCATGGATATTTTGATTACACCACCATGTAACACCTTCGTGGGACATGGTGGGGAGGTCACCCTTCAACACTGAAACTCGTCTATACTGCCTACATAAGAAGTTTTGTTGAGTGTGGAGCTTGTTTTTTGTCCAAGGAGTCCTTTGATATGTATTCCTCTCGGATTGAGAAAGTTTAGAGGAGGGCTTTGAGATATATAATGGGATATAGAGACTCTACGCCGAATGGCATCGTTTATGCTGAGTCTGGTATGCTTCCTTTGCTTATTAGAATAGACCATATCCGGCCGTGGCTGCCACCTACAGCCGCATCCCGCGCTCTCGGCCTCGCACTCTTTGATCGAGATCATGCGGACATTCTTTCCAATGGCCCGCTCGAGGTCGAACGTTGAGGATTAGTGCCCTTGCAACCAACCTTCCCTGCATTTGGAGCAGGAGGCGACCGTGAGATTGGCCTTGCCACAGCGGTAGCAAAATCGTTTATCCCGCCGTACAGGGCACTCGAAAAAGCGATGTCCGTAACAGAAGCAGTTCCAGCACCTGAACTGAACGCGCTGAGCTCTTGCCTCTCGGCAAGAGCTCAGCGACGCACAGTTTCTCGTGCCCGCTTTGCGACGCTTTGTCGCCTTACTTCTGAATTTCGGCAATAACTTGTCGTCCGGAAGAAATGGTAAGTAAAACCCAGATATTTGGTCGAACTTGCATTAGCTGAAGCTTAGATTTATTTTGAAATAACTCGGGTAGTATACAATCTTGGTTTTGATGCGCTTGACTAACTATTTATCATTTTTTCACTGAAAATGTTATCCGATAGGAAAGCGGAGATCTCTAATTTCCAAAATGGAAATTAAAGATGAAATAATAATAAAGATCGCTGTGTTTTCCGTTTTCCAATCGGTTGTTATTTTTTCTTAAAAAAAATTCGCAAAAAACGCCTTTTTGGCTTCAAAGAGTACTAACCCCTTAAGTGGTACAAAGTTAATCTATGACAGACATTGAACTGAAACTGCATTAAAGTTATAGTAGATTGCGAGAAAACCAGGAATTGAAACATGCGTCGGAATGCACGGGAAATGCACGAGGAATTTTTTTGCGACGGAAAATTTTCCAGATTTCCGATAATCCGACAAAACTCAGATCTTGATCTTCTCCTCTCTTTCTAACGCCAAATGTCGTGATTTTGGAAAGAGATATTGTCGTTGAAATTCCGGAGTAATATTCTACTACAAAAAGGTTTAATGTGTTTGTTTATATTATTATTAAAAAATTATATACTATTATATGTTATTAGCTGAAAGAATTTTTTGTTGTATTTAAATCACAATATACAGCAAATTATTCAATTTATGTGGAAAATGTACGAGACATATACGGAAATTTTTGTTCCAAAAATCGCTGGACACCCTGAGATATATACGTATTTTATATTTTCGCAATTCCATTACTTTACTTGGGCAAACTACTATGACATTATTACAGTATCAGTTTATTGTCTGCCATGGATTTATTTTGTACCACTGAATCTGAATAACGACGATTTATAATAGAAATCTGAATAATGACGTTTCAGAATAGAAATCTGAATAACGACGATTTAGAGTAGAAATCTGAACACCGACGATTTAGAATGAAAATCTGAATAAACACGTTTTAGAACGAAAATCTGAATAACGCCGAATTTGACTGGAGCTATCGACGTAATATCTTTATATATAATTTAACCAAATAAATTTTCCTAACGTGCGTCGTGAGAATCAGACAACAGGTTTAGATGAACCTGAATATATGTTTGACTTAATCAGTCAAAAAGCTAAATGTTCTTGAACGTTACTTTATTTGCTTTGAGCACCAACATTACCTTTAAAAAAGGATTCTGTCATATTTAGTTTTCTGAATCAAATAAATGTGCGGTTCTTGAGAGAAAATAAATTCTTACAATTAGGGGAGGCCGGGGCTAAGTGAGCACCAATGTGCACTTTGCTAATTTAAATATGCACAGTTTTAGTGAAGATTATACATGTTTTGAGTATCCACATTCTGACATACAAATTAATACTACAATTAAAATAATACTACAATAATCCAATTATAATGTGATTTTTAGATTGCAGTACTAAAAAATTTTACAAGAGATTTTTTCAATGTTTTACAAACATATTTTTAATTTAATGTAATGTTATGTGATATATGTATAAGTTCTGTGCCTGTGATATATGTTATGTGATATATGTGATATACGTGTCGTCTATTTAATACAGCGAATTCACCAGACTATTCCATCGGAAAAATTCAAACCAAAATCGCCCCTAATTCGGAGCTTCGAGCCGCGGTATGACGCGGCATTAAGAAAGTTTGATTACACCCACGGAATTGATTAACACGATTCAGTCTTTGCGTACGCAGAACAATGCTGGCTTGATTAATTCCGGGTAAGCGATTAAACGGATTAATTTTTTCCCGCGCATTTGTTTAAATTATTAATTGACTTTATTAAAATCACACAGGCGTACGAAACGCAAATACCGCAGCAACAAGTTCGTCAAATTATTCCATTATACTTTGAATTATTCCCAGTTCGAGTGGCCATTTTGCGACGTCACTGCGCTCCGGAATAATTACGCGCGAACGCTGTAATTTTACGGTTCGCGGGTAACGCGCACCATTAAAGAATGATTGCGCTTCTTCCGGGAATGATTTCGCGCCGAATCGGCGTTCATTAATTAATATTCCGCGTTAATTAATCCACGGTGCTCCGCACCGTGGATTATTAATTTTTGTAAATGTTCCGTGAAGACGTTGCGTCTGTATCGGAAAACTGCAACGGAAAAGCGAACGATGTGTGAGCCGGGGTAATTTAGCGCGCGATTCTGCGAGGTGTAATCTGCGATGAATCGATCTTCAAATGGGTACAAAAGATTTCCGATCGAACGGCCTGAAGGCTGGCGAGAGGTCTGCGCTAATACAGATAGAAACATCAATATAGTAAAGTCTAATTTGATACGTCAGTGGATAAGTATTTCTTTCAGTGCCTTGGAAGACAAATGTCTATTTCGGTACACCTGTCGGAGAATGAAAAGAGAGGAAGCACACAGCATAAACAAGTGTTTTATGAACAAATACTTTCTGTGCAAAATTTTAAAAAAGCATTATTGTTTTCAGTAAGTTCAGCAATATGTAAACTTTTGCCAAGTGTAGGTTAATATTAATAATGAAAACTATTGATTAAAAATGAAATGTATTCACTTGCAGTAATGCGTCTTTTAACATCTATAATTACCAGAATTTTTTCTGAATTTAATTGATTTACGACTAGCAATAACAGATTAAGGTGAAGTCGAAGTTCTGCTGCAACGGAGTTAGTGTCTTTGTTTATTTAAAATGTACGAATAGTAATTTTACAATAAACTGACCTTAGCGACATTCTGTGATTCTGGGAGAATATGTCTGGCTGACAAATTAGAACTTTTAATAATGTATGATCGAGAAAGTTGTGTTTTCGCGATTTTTTGTAGCAGGCGACAAAGATTCTAGGAAAAAGTGTATTTAATTTCGTTTCATTGGTATTAGAATAATTCGTTAAATACAGGGTAGGGCTAATTAGTAATTATAATTACTTAAATAATTAATTGAACGATGAATAAAGGAATTGCTCGTTAACTAATTAGTAACCCTATAAGAAAAATATGTTCTAATATACCATTGTCCAATATTTGTACAAATATTGTTTAATGCTCCATTTGAGTTTTATTACATTTTGTTTAGTCAATTGATTGCTGCAAATAATGCGTAAATATTGTCTAATTTTTCTGATTAGGTAAGTAATTGATTACTTAGTCAAAATTAAGTATTAAGAAATTAATTACTATTTTTAATAAGCAGTGGAAAATGCGTTATGCACACGTACATGGTGACATGGGACTCTCACCACGTAAGTGTGCACCACACAGCCTTGCTTGGCAAAATACCTTGATGTAAACAACTCCGTTTCGTTGTCCCGAATGTCATTTAATAAACGCGAACTTCGGCGACCTCGAATTGTATAACTTTCGATGTTCATCAATAATGAACATCCCTGGCAGGGATGTTCATTTGTTTTGTTCATTTTTAGCGTATTAGATGCGCTGAAAATGAACAAAAATGAAGTAATAGTCATCCAAAAAGCTCGAAAACTGTGCATACTCTGCAAGCCAACAACTTGCACTCGGCACATAATATGACGTTGTCGTTGCTGCCATCAAAAGAAATGTGCACACAAACTGGGATCTGACAAAGGAGTGTGGCTTACAATAAAAATGGCGTCGTTCATCATATAAGTAAAGTTTAACTGAAATTTGTAAAATAATGGCGACATTATCTCAAATACAATAACAAAAGCAAATTAACTTATTAATTATATTTTTAATTCTGTTTACTTTTTCCTTTTGTATTAATTTTTTTCAAAAATATGTGATGAAAATAGTTCATACAGATAGAGATTAAAAAGGTTCAATAATTTAAGTGAAGTAGATTGGCAAATTCTGCGTGATATTTGCAATGCTTTGAAGCCGGCAAAAGTGGCAACCAAAGTTTTCCAACGTGAGCAATTAACTGTTTGAGATTAGAATAATGCTTGGCTCACGTGCAAATTGCAGTCTGCCAAACTGCACATCGATTTTGCGAAAAATCTGGTCAATTGTATGAAAATACGGGAAAAGACATTGTAGGGCAACGAAGCAGTTTCCATGGGACTATTTATGGATCCATGATTTAAAATAAGAAGCTGTGGATTCGATTGCAGTGTTTGGAGACCGCCGTTCCACCACTGGTTGTCGTTCGACAGAACTTCTCCAGCAGCAACGACAACGAGGACGACTTGGTGCAACTGTTGTTGAATGAAACTGCTGAAGAAAGTGAAGGTGCTTCCACATTTCCTGTGTAATAGGGGATTCTAAGCTTGTAACATGGCATACGGATACTATGTTCCAAAAATGTTTCGAAAATGTCCAGTCTGATCGGGAAGACTTCTTTAACCTCAAAATTACGTTTTGGAATATTCTTATTTTTAATGATTGTTGTATTTATCTGTTTTGAGTCCCAATGACCGACCCAACTATACCGTAACCCGATCCTGATCTCAACCTCCATACCGATCCTGATCTCAACTTCCATACCGATCCTGATCTTAACCTCCATATCGATCCTGATCTCAACCTCCATACCGATCCCGAATCTGGATTTAACGTTCGTTCTGGGTTTTGTTGGCGTTTTGTTCTTTCTTCGTTGGAGATAAATCCTAACTGGAGGTGATTCCCGGTTCAGCAAAGGAAGAAGAAGCTTTTTGTTTCTTTTATTTCCGTTCTTGCATGTCGCGTTTGAAAAATTATTGTATTGTATAAGTTCGCCACCCCCAATTTGAATTTGAATTTTCCTCCACAAAATTTGATTGGCGCTCGTGTCGCGTTGGCGTTTTGTTTTCCAGCCGTCTTCCGTTTTGAGGTTTGCGTGTTCTCGTCACTATTCGATTAGACGGATTGTCGACCGGACGTAATTTCGACTTCGGATCCCACAACCTAACCTCGCTACCCCGAGATGGAGGTCCGGTGCCAGGGCAACGTGGTGCGGCTGACCCCCGGAGAGGACGAAAGTTGGTGAGGCTATTTTTGACCGCGACCGAGAGCGAGTTACGCAACCTCAAACGCGACGTCGTTATTCGCGACTGGGATTATCCTTAAGCGCAACCGCGACTCTTTTGTCCGAATTATCGACATTATAATTGTTTCTCGCAACCGCGATAAGTAATGTGAGGAGTATGGTGAACGCTAAACACAGTTAATTCGTAATAAACGCGACTGCGATTTGGTTTTTATGACTCGTGTTTCATTGTGTTTCCTATAGAAAGGCTCAAAAATCAAATATAATGCGAAACTGCCGAACAGCAGAACCGCTGTTATAAGCTATATGAATATTGGACATGACCCAATATTCATCTAGCGATCTTAGAAAAAATAGGCTGTTACAGAGCAATCCAATGTGCTAGAGATATGAGATAAAAGAATTTTTTTATCTCAAAAAGATAAAATTTGAGATAAAAAAAATGCGAACAACTGTACAAATTGGTAACGACTTGTCTGGCGCTCCCGATGGCACAAGTGAGTGTTGAGCGCAGTTTCTCTCATCTAAGACAAGTGACATCAATTTTGCGGTACAATTTGTCTCCCAACTGTTTGAACAATGTTTTGCTGCTTCGTTGCAATCAATACTTCAAGTAGTTATTGCAACTACTTGCTAATTTAATATTTTCGTATATGATTATTTATCAGTGCGCTAGATAGTTCAATATTCATGGTTGTTTCGAGGATGTAGGAAGTTTCTAGAGAAAATATGAGGCATCCATAGCCGTCTTACAGGAGCTGCGGATCGCTCACCTTGCGATCAATGCTGAAAAGTGCCACTTTTGCCGCTCCGAGGTCCAGTTCCTCGGATTCTTAGTGAGCGAAGCCGGCCTCAGGGTGGACCCAGAAAAGACCTGTCCTGGAATACC
>JABFPB010006953.1:0-11504 GCA_022817645.1 Ceratoteleas bidentatus | reverse complement strand
CGAGATATTCGATGTTAAAGTTTCATTAAAACACATATATATTTTAGCATATAATATCTCGGATTCTATGCAGTCGAAATGCTTGGGAATTTGGCAAATCAAATAGTAACCTCGAAATAAACCAGATTTAAAGTTTCATCGAATTATTATTATTTTAATTTAATAAGGGAACTGCCTTAAATAACGTTGGTACTTTTGTAACTTCCTTGGTTTTTAACATTTTTAAAGTTTTAACAAAGATTTGCTAATTTTCATACATTTAAACCATCTCAAACGTCCAGCTTTCGAAATATGTTGAGACATATGTAGAGACGTTAAGATCCACACATGAATTGATTAATGTGTTTGGTTGGGCAAACAATCATATTTCCTATAGAAATGCATCTGTCAAATAGCATTTGCCCAAATAATGCTTCATTTCTAAGCCCCCGTTCCATTATTCCATCCTAATTCAATTACCGCATGGCTAGATTAATAATTTATATAATATAATAAAATGTTTAATGAACTCCAAATTCTTTAATATCTTCAACAGAAACATCTTTTTCTACTATAAGGAAACAGAAAATATCATTAAAAAATATCATTAAAAATCGTCCTAAGACATAATATCCCCATTATCGATTTTCGAATGCAAATAAGGATCCATATTTTGAAATTTCGAACGCGATACACAATCCGCCTCGAAGTTTGAGACGTACGTCCCAGTGAAAATTTAATCGCTTGATGGATGAGCCATCGGGCTTAAACTCGTTAATTATACACCGCCTTTTTATCATGCTGCATCTTTAATCACCCTTCCCTCAATATCTTTCCGTGTCAATATTTGTACAAAAAAAGTAGGAATAAATGAGGATATAAACTGGAGCTAATCCCGAAAAAAATATCGTTTCAAAAGACAATAATGTTTTTATTCTAATGACCTCGCATAATCGATAGAAGTAGCATAGGTAAAAGCCTTCCACACATATACATTCAATGCACATTTTTGTTAATGGAAAAATGTTCGAATTTTTCGTTTTCCCGAAAAAAGATAGTTCTATAAGTTACAGCAAATAACCCTGAAAAAGTCGAAAGATGCATACCAGTGAATGAACCAACTCTGCGGTCGACTGGAAGATATTTCATGAAAAGCCACTTGTCTGATTTTAGCTATTGTGCGCGAGGTAGGCGCACCAAAATTATTATCTCTTTCTGACAGTTTTATATTTCGACATAAATGCCAGAAACGAGTGCCACGGAAATTAATTAAAATGGCAGCATGAAAAATGGCAAAAAACCTATAACGTGAACAAATTGTCGGACAAATTATTAACGTTGCTGAGATGACAGGATGAAATTTGTGCAATAAAGTAATTACTCCGCCGGATAGTGTTTTATTTTAGGATGTGTAAATTTGCTTTGTCTCGTTCGCCGGTCTATTGAATAAGTCATGCGTTTCTTGGTGCAATTTATTTCTCTGTATACGATAAATAATTTGAGATGTCAATAATTATATTTAATTGGCTCTTCGCTCGGAGCGGAACATTGCAGTTTAACTAAAGATGTACAAAGTAGAAGTTCATTATTGTAATTGAAACAAAATCGTTTAGCTGGAAATTATAATTAATTTTCGTCGACAGACGTTCATTATTCATTTGTACCAGAATATAGCGAAAACTGATTCGGTATCTGTTTGATTGGTATGAATTTGTTTGATGCATCTAGTGACAACACTCATCTCTGACGACGAAACTAAAAAATAAAAAAAAAATAAAAAAGAATAAAAAGCTCTCCGGTGGGAATTGAACCCAGATTTTTTTCAAAATCATCGTAAAAATGTGAATAAAAAATGACTAGTCGTTGCAAAAACACATTTGAAAGATTAGTTCACATTTGCAAATTTTTTAAAGTGTGAAGTGTAAAAAGACGATAATTTTTTTTAGTTCGAATATTAAGTTCAGTTTCATTTTGTTTGCAGGAAAGTTTAATAAACGATATAAACGGAATATTTTACAGTGCTTACGGTATTATTCTGATTAACAATAGCAGGAGATTTGCTATGGATTAAAACAGACGAAATCAAAGCTATCGTAACAATCGTGTTAGCGCTTTTAAGTGCACTGAACAGAATTCACATAAAATTACACCCATTGTCGGTGGCAACAAATAATTGCTTCAATTTATCAGTTCGCACAAATTTTAAACTAAATTTGTAATATTTTAATTACTTTTTTACCACCCAATGATGGGTGGTAAATTTAACTAACTAAACTAACTATCATAAATAGTTAGTTTAGTTAGTTAAAAAATCAAATTTGGTATTTGATGGAACATTGATTTAAGATTGCGTGTAAGTTTTATGAAAGAATACTATCAAATCGTGAAATATCTGCAGTTCGAGTAGAAACGCTTGAAATCAGATATAGGAATGCGATAAGAGAAGAGACATGCTCTCAGATAGCATCTTTCAAACCTTTTTAGCCTTTGATTTTGGTGGGAATATGATTATACATTTTATGTATCAAAATCAGAAGTAACTTATGCATAGTATGTTAGTTTGATTCAGAATCCAGTTTTGTTAAGTAATCGAATCTTTGCTAATTTCGAATGTTTTTTGACAATAAAGAATCACAATTTTTATTTCACGTCTTATTTTATATCACATCATTTTTATTTTAAATCTTTTAAAATCTTTTGATTTGTTCTCCCTACTCTACTCTATTTGATATTAAATTTCATATTATATTTATAAATATAATACTGCAGTTAAAATAAATGTTATTTTTAATAGGATTTTTTGTATTACATCCTATGCGAAAAATATTAATTTAGATTTAATATTATTTTTCATATTAAATTTAAAATGTCTATTTTTTCAGTAGGGTAGTAACGGGTCAGATCCTCATTTGGGTATATCATCCGTCTTAAAATATTTAGCTACATCGCTCGGCATATGTCGTGCAAATCCTGTTTTACAATTCATTGTACAAACATGCATGGCAAACATGCTTATGTAAAAATAACGAAAAGTAATGGGTCGCTCAGGGTTCTTTGGTCCCTTGTTCCCGGCATTTTACGGGATCAAAAGTTGCCAGCTAGGTCATTCCCCATCCGACAGGTTGGAGCTTTTCCTGCTTGGCGGAATCCAAACTAATTTTAGCAAACAGGGCACGAATTAAAATTTCAGTGGCTCAAATATTAGGTCAGCATTAAATTTCTTCTCGGTTAACCATCGTTTCATTATATTTACGACATTGGGATTCTTATAATTAAGGGGACTCTCCACGAATTGGCTATTTTCAAATCGTCAAATTTAATACAATTTAATACGTCAAATTTAATACAATCACCTTATTTTTGATGTTTTGTAGAATTTAGGTCCCTTAATAATAATATGTAGCGAAAACCCCCGAAAAATTTATTATTTATCATTATAATTAACGAAAAGTTGTAAAAAACTCCAATTTCCAAAAAGTTAGTGGGAGTTCAAATTACAATCAATTTTAATGTTTTTAGCGCCATTGTTTGTCATTAAGAAGATAATAAAAATTACAGACGGATTTTTAATAACTGCCACCAAACACAAGTTATAAACAATAAACAATATTGCGAAATACCAAAAAAATGTCATTTTTGTGTGGAGAGTCCCCTTAAGGCGAAACATTGAAGACTCATAGCGGACGCAATTTTTGTTTCGAAATTATCCAGTTTATATTTGTTGTTTTATCGTTTAGGTTACTCGTTTGCTTTAGCCATAATTGTATACATATAATTGCATCAAACTAAACATTGTTTTCAGTGTTTAGTTGGCTTAACTGAGATTTCACTCGAAGAACTTCAACCAAACATTGATCTAAGTTTAATGTACAAATGTTCAATCTCCCTTACTAAGTTCTGGCAACTTAATTAATTTAGGTAGCTTTTTCTCGTTTTTTATGTAGGACTCATTGATATTCTTATTGGTTAATTGCCAAATACTGTTGTGAAATTGATTTGCAGTTCAGATGAAATCTTTTAAACTTTTCAGTCACTCCGATTTTGAATGTCAGATTATATTTAGACTTACCAGATGACCAGTCACAAAATTAGGACAAAAAAGACTACGTACTACGTAATTCCCTATAAGTCTGTCTGTTTTTGGCCTTTTTTTATGACGTCATCTGGTAAGTCTAGTTACATTGGTCGTGGTAATATTTTATTAATTAATAAAATGTATTATCATATCAACTTTAATTTTTTATTCAATCTTCTCAAATTACTGTATTATAAAATTATGTTCTTTAAGAATACTTCACATAAGTTACGCATACGGTAATTTCATAGATTCTGCTTGATTTAAAACCACTTATTCGCCCTTATTCGTCTTTAATAAATAATTTGATAAAAGAACAATTTCTTAAAAGTCAAATAACTCGCGATAAAGCATCTGAATAATCGACGCTGAATCACCTGCGGAGTATTTTTACGCGATGATTTTATTATCCTATCGAAATATTAATAAGACTGTTTATTTTTATGTTATATTATTGATTATCGCGCGAAACCTTTACCATGCGCGTCATATGGAAAAATAGAATGGTTTACACGACTGTTGAAACAATCGATCGATTTCGCTGGTTGATAGCCATTTTTTCATCATGAATGACGAATTAATATTTATAACTAACTTTTACTTGTTTTCGTCGCGTTCTATCAATGGCTGGAGCTTTCGCGCAAAAAGTATAAATTAAGAGTTTATCTTTTGTTATAACAGGCCACGTGCAATTTCACGTCAACGTCACTTGATTTGTGACGCCAGTTCCGATATGAAAAACCCGTCGAAATAGCAAACAATTGAACCAATCTTGAAATGGTGTGATTTATCTTGCAAAATCGCGGGTTCCAACTAGTTTGCAATACTAATCTTGCAACATTTAGCCATCAAAGATGAGTTTGCGCGAGTTTGCTCGTCTTTTGGACGTTTCGTGCGAAATTCGAGTTGTGGTTTCCTTCGAGAGTCAAAATTGCGAATTTAAGGACGATTGCGCTTTAGACGTCTAAGATTGAGGATCTTCTTACAACTTCAGTAATTGCAACCAATTTAATTGAAAAACGTTATAATTCATTTTCGGTATCTAGTAAAAGTAGAAATATACTGGCCATATAGGACACATACATTCCAAGTATAAATTATATAAAAATATATTTCCGATATATTAAGAATATATTCCCAATATATTCTGAATGTATTTTTAATATATTCCTATTATCTTTCCAAAGTATTACCATTATATTACAAATTTTTGCTATATATTGGGAATATATTTCTCTTTCTATTAAAAATAAAAAATAAAATCTCATTTAATGTAAAAAACTGTAAATAAAAAAATCGATTTGTCCTAAACATTAAATTTTCAAACTTTAATTTCTCGATAACCGAACCGTAATGTTCAAGTTTTATAAAAATTGGTGAAAGTTGAAACTATAACTTCAAATTAAAAAATAATATCTTTGTCTCCACTTCACGTTGACTCGGCTCATAAAAAGGACAATACATCGTGTCTCCGCAGACCTTAAAAATGAATGTATAATGTTACGTTTTTGCACTTATTGAGTTGACGGAAATGAGTGATTTAAATTGCACTTTAAGACACTTTTCAGCGGAGTTAATGGTAAAAAACGCAGGACTTTAATAGGATGGAAAACTTCGCGGCGAACTTTGTTGTCTAATAAAGCTGGTTAAACTCTGAATTCTATTCCGCGAAATATGCGAATGCACTGTGCTTGCGCGCATTTTTCCCCTCGATTATTTGCTAACGTAATCAATATGCATGCTAAATACGTTTCATTCGCGCCAATCAATGTTATTGCAATTTAGCGTCGATGGCTTTTTACGTCCAATCGTTTCCGATTGGACATTCTAATTGTAATTACAATGAACTTAAACCGTAAGATAATCGTATTGTTGCGAACAAATCGACTTCGACATTTATTGATAATCCGTCGAGAGCTGTCGCGCCTATTGCCCTGTGTATAATTTTGATTTATTTCTGGTGAAGTGAACAAAACGTTACATTACTGCTGGTAACAGTATAATCATAAAATAACGAAAATAAAAAACTATGATGAAAAAATGTACATGATTAATTAAAACCAATTTGATTTGTAATACGTTATTAAGATTACTGCAAACAGTGAAGAGAAATAATGAAATTTTTATAAGCTGCGTTTTGAATAAAAACGAGATCAATACCAGTTTTCTTTATCTAAAATAACAATCCCAATTTCAGTGTAGAGACTTTATATGGGATATACACAACTTTGATAAAACACGTTTAAAAATCATTTTTAAATATTTTCTAAATAACGTAACATTTTGAAAATTTTTTCTAGACAGTTATCCGACTATGAAAGTACCTTAATTGCGCTTTCTTGATTATCGGAGCAGAGATAATTCTCTGCTGTTTTTGTTCACATTGTAGAACGTATTCACAGTCTGTAAAATTTTGTACACAGTCTTACTCAAATTTTAGCTTTTCCCCGCATTTATTCACTTGGTGGTAAATATAGTTGAATCCCGCATATTTAGTCATGAAATGCATAGTGCAATCTTGTATTATTATTGGTCTGTAATAATCATAATTCATATGATTAGTTTAATTGCATAATTCAATTACATTATTGTCATTGTTTACGTTTAAACGGCAATAATTTAATTATAATAATACACTCTTAAATATAATCGATTAACAATGAAAGTATATTCCTTTAAATATCATATCCTTTATTTTTTAAAGGATTCTTTTATTTATTAAAGAATTTTATTAAAGAATTCTTTTCTTTATAAGAGAATTCTTTTGTTTTTTGAAGGAAATAACTGAATGGAAAATCCTTTAAATTGCAAACGAATCCGGTAAACTATAAAAGACATTTTTGAGAGTATTGCGATACGGATCGCGGGGAATCGAAGAGTTGAATTAAAATTCGATCCCAATACTGACACCCAGAAACGTCCGAAAGAAGTTACATTAAACAGTTCGGGAGTCGTGGTTTACGTTAATGGCGTCGGGAAAATTGTGTAACTTTTCCTCAATTTTACCGAACTGTTCGCCAACTTTACTTAATGTTCAATCAAATGCACTCCGATAGTAATGATTGTTTTTGGAGAACAGAAGCGTTTCTCAAATTTTCGCTACATCTCGAAAATTTCAGTGCGATTTGCAGTTCGGAGCGGTGAATCGTAAGCAAATTGAAGTGATTTTAACAGTGCCATTAAATTAATCAGCTGTTCCCGACAATGACGAGATAAATTACACCACTTATTTTCGCGCGAGTCACATCAGCCAGCCAACATTAAAAAATATTGTAACGTGTCCAAAATTTATTTTTACAATAACACAAATTAAGTTATGCAATTTTAACGAAACGTCCAATGTGTCTGGGAAATATCAGTGTCAGCTCTGAACTGGCGTGCTGCACCTGCGAACGCATTTCTGCGCGGAAAAATAATCGAATGTAATTTTTTCTGGATAAAGTGCAGCAAACACGTGTGAACCATGTGATGGCATCGAAATGCTTAAAATCAATAGTTTTTATTATAAGTTTCGTTATTCCAACATTTTGCTCTTCTCCACTAAAAATGCAACATTTCTGTTTTGTTCGACATTTGTTTGCAATTGCTTTTGGACCAGCGTCAAATTCGGAGTGTCATTTTTACCCTCACTAAACCGTAATCCATTTAGCCGCTCTAACGATTTTTAATTGAATTTAACTAAAACACCTTACACGTCATAAAGTTCTGCAATGATAATTACCGGGGAGTCACGCAAGATGCTAATTTTGCCGTAATGATTCATTTCGTCCTGGAATATATTCTGAGATTCTTAAAGTCGTTACCGAGACTTAAATTGAACTTTAGCGCTATTAAGCATGATGGAAAAACGGGAACAATGATTCAAACTTTTTTGTCAGGACCGGAATTTTGAACTGCATATTCACTCCTGCAAATGTTCCCTTTGTCTTATGGAAATGTTCGGGCAATAGTTTTCAGAAAGGAAATTACGGTCGTCGATATTTCCAGCAGAAACGACTCTCGAATTAAAACCGTTTAATGGCAAACGATTTTTAAGAGTACAACCGATTATGGCGTTGATTCGGTTAAAAGTAATTAAAAATAGAGCTTTCAGGATTCGAGTTTAAACCGTTTGCGCGGCGGAGTTAAATTAATTATGGAATGTGATATTTTTGCGCTTCGTCAAAGCGGCGCGCGACACATTTTGCGTGCGCGCGCGAAATAAAGTTACGAAATCGGAAATCAAGTCGATAGCAAAAAATTAGACGCGGAATCAAATTACGCCATAATTCCAGGCACTAAGAGTAACCGCTGCACGTTTGCGTGCATATCAGAACACATATCAACAGGGTATTAATTTTCAATCGATAAACGCAGCATTTATGCGACATGAGCAATGAACGGATAAAATAACTGAAAGTCATTTTCGTCCAATCATTGATCCCTATTTATATCTGACAAATCCAAATCTGAAACTTTTTGCCGGGCTTTCGCGATCATCGCTAATCACGATTTTCGAATTAAATAACGTTTATTCGAGATTGTCTGTTTTGCTGATGGAATTGATTATTCGCAAATACTGTAGAGAGATGTTGTATCGAAATGTTGGTATCGACTAAATCTTACAGTAGTCAGCAGTAATCACTGTAAAAAACGGTGGCTTAATTTCTAGACGTAATTTTATAACGTCTTAATAAAGTTACTGAAAACAGTATGTCTCTTTTTAGACCTAATGTCTAATAAATTTGGTATTTTAATTTGGCTTTTCATTATTTTTCTTCGTGTATACATTGCAATATTTGGGAATATATTAGGAATATATGAGGAATATCATTTTTTCTATAACAAAATATATTCGAAGTATATGTTTCCAAGTATATTATATTCTTGGATGAGATATTCTTGAAGGAAGTATATTTTAGTTTCAAACAAGTATATTTTACTTGAAACTATCATATGTCTACTTCAATCAAGCATATTTCACTTAAACGAAGTGAAATATATTCTCAATATTTTTGAGAATATTATATACTTAATTCAAGTGAAATATACTTGAATCAAGGTTCCTTTTTTTAGTATGTACAAATTTCCATTAACTTTCGCTACCTAAAACCCGAGAAATTCGATATCAAAGTTTGATGAAAACACATGGTTAGTATATCTATATATGTCATTTAACAAAAGTTTGAATTCGAATATCTCGGGTTTCATGTAGTGAATTGATAAAAATGTGTGAAATTGAAGCGGACAACGCGAACAATTTGTGATAATTTGACCAATATCTCATCTCATTTTTACTTCACGGTGCAAATACCTTAAATCGCGTCCCCGTGACTAATTTCTTTGTCACCGGGCAGAATACACCAACGCGATTGTTCGCGTTGGAAATATTCGGCTGCCGGACTCGCCATGATGTAATTACAACGAATCCGCGGCGATACATTCCCGAGCAAATGTCCCGCCGCGATATTATGACGTCGCAATTAAAAGCTCACTTGACTGCGAGTTTTTGCGGCAGTTCGTCCCCGGAAATGCCCGTGCGCGCGTTTACAGCAAATTCGCGCAAATGAAAATCAATACTGCATTTTATCGCGCGAACCCCGCTGTAGCCTTTCGTCCGGCCGAATCGATAATTAATTACCACCCGAAATCCGCAACATTTTGTTTCGCCGATTATACCGGCCCACTAATTACTGTTTATAATTAAACGGCGGCTTTGTCTTCCGATTTTTTACAGGCACCTTTTTCGCCATTTCATTTCGTTTGATAATGTAAAGGGGATAAAAAGTAACGCCACGCAAATCCGTGTTTGCGTCGCGGCGATCGAATTCTTTTGCGCTTAATGCGCGGCGTGATGATTCGCGCGAAATTGGCCGAAGGGAGTGGGTACCTTTGAAGAAAAGTCGGCAAAAAGTCCGCAAAGGTCTGATAAGGAGCGTCTGGAAATAAGTGGGAAGTCCCAAGTGCCTTCGCAGATTTATTCGGATTCTTTGTAACGTTTTTGTGGTTTTTTCGAATATCGTCGTTAGTGAGATAGCGAATGGCAAAGTCGGAAACTTTGTAAATTTTTCGAGTTCCTTTCGCGAGGCAATTTTTTTCGGTGAACATTTTTTGCTGAATTCGGTGAAAATTTCCAACCTTTTGAGATGAGATGTAAAACCGATAGTTCTGGTGAAAACGAGAATAATGAGTTTTGTTTCTGGATTAAAAAGAGTATGTCGAACTGTGTTTCGATGTTTTACAAATAATTTGATCATATCTCTGCAAAAAGAAATGTCTTATTTAAAACACTTCCGTCTCAATTTTTAAAACGTTAGGAGTGTCCATTATAGAAAGATAGGTTAATAATATTTAAAATTTGGTGTTTGGTTTAATGTCTGTTTGTGAATTTTCATTTGTGTTTGGTTAACGACCATCTCAGTAATAACCTCACAAACTCAATTTGTAATAAACAATTGTTTATTAGTCAATAGTTGACGTTTCGGCGATTGTATGTCGCCATCTTCAGAACTAAAAACATGTACATTCATTTCAAGTGTTGTCAAAAATAAGCAGTATTTCTCTTCACTTTTAATCCCAGCACCTTCCACAAAAACTGGGGTTATGGCCCCAATCTCTGCTTCCAAAGTTAATAAAGAGTACACTGCTCTCAGAAATGGAGGTTGGCAACCCTACATTCGTATTCATAAAGTGACCTTCCGCTCGTAAGCAAAATTCAATAAAGGCCGTTCTTTTTCCAACCAGGTGGCGCCACAGTAGAATTGCGAATACAAAACTAAACTCGAATTTATTCAAAACTCTATCCCCCGCGAATTAAGGTCGTGGGTTTCCATGAGTAGAGTTCTGTTGGAGGTTTAGCCGTGATAAATAAATCTAGGGCTTACATGTTCCTTGAGCTTAGTCTTAACTTCCGCAATATGCGCCTCCCGCTTCTCCTCCGTGTTATTCATCTTCGCATCGAGGGATTTGCGGGTGGCTTCGATGAACGCCATGCTAAGCTCGTCCCTTTTACGAGCGGCCTCCTCGATTTTACTCATCTTGCTGGACAGAGCCGCTAACTTGTTATTCTCCAATGATTGCCGCCTCTCCTCCGCAGCCTTGAGCTTCTCCTCGATCTTAATCGGCTGAGCATTGGGCGTCTGCTGGGGCGAAGGCGGACGCTGCACCGTCGGCTCGGCCAGAATCACCTCGTATCGCAGACCACCCTTTGTTTTCTCCTGACAGCGAATCTCCGTGGCTAATCGTCAGAAATAGTTGGTATTAGTTTCGTGGGATAAGTGGCGGGTGGATATGCTGGGTGGGAAGAGAGCAAGTGGATCTAGGGGTGGCTAAGTGCAAATCCCATAAATAAAAAGTTGATGGCAGCCGGAAGTTGCATTATATTTAAGGGGTTACCTCCACTCAGGATCGACGTTTTTACGTTATTTTTGGAATTTTTTTCTCCAAAACTAATATGCGTATAAAAAAACAA
>JABFPB010006952.1:0-11501 GCA_022817645.1 Ceratoteleas bidentatus | reverse complement strand
TTTGGCAAATCAAATAGTAGCCTCGAAATAAACCAGATTTTAAGTTTCATTGAATTCTTATTATTTTAACTTATTGAAATAACCACCTATATAAAAGATAATATAAAAAATCATTCCAATTTATGACACTTTTGTTACTTGTTTAACCCTTTAACGACCCAACGCCACAAATTCCATGCAATTTCATGGCGATTCGTGGCTTTGGACCGTTAAACAGTTAAATTGTTTTCATTTTTTATAATAGTCGGACTTGATTTTTGAAGACATGTTGACAACGAATACTATAACAATTTGACAATCAAATTGATACTAAATAAAGTCTTCATTTATGCATAATGCTTTGTAACGAAGTTAAATTTTTTACTACTGTCTGTGCAAAAAAGTAAAACATTAAATATCTTTACGATTTAATCTTTAAGGGGAGATGCAACCCAAAAATCATGAAAAATCGAAAAAAATTGAAATTTATTTTATGCAGTTTTAGATACTTTGAACCCTTCGTTATTGCATAGTGAAATTGAAAATTCGATATCTGCATTACAAATTACGTTTTTTTAATAATAGGGTACACCAGCCCTTCATGGGGAGTCACTTATTTGTCACGAATGCGACACTATTTCCGCCTCAGGGTAAATGTGGCTTTGACTTATTACTTAATCCGATGTCTCAGAACATCACATAAAAGACACATAAATGCCACACAAAAGGCAGACAAATGTCACGTAAAATTAATAAAAACATCGCGTAAAACTCACATAACGGTCATGTAAAAGTCACAAAAACATCCCATAAACATCACATAAAAAGCTACGTAATTTTTAGAAAAAAAAAATTATAGTAAAAGTCTGAAACGATGTTTTACAACCACAAACAACAGGTTGTTGGAGTTTTTTTAAATTACGAGAAAAACTGTAAATAAACATCACTGGCTAATGTGCAGCGCGAATGGGGTGGAATAAAAAAACCAAGGGCAATCATAGAAGGAAAGCAAAATATTTAAGTGTTCTTCTTTGTTTACACTTGTTGTTTTTATTACTACCGACATCACTCAGTGATACGCTAAACATTAGTCAGTGATATGTTTACTTTTTTCCATGTAACTTTTGACTACACGGATTTTTTTTATTCGAACCCATGATCTTTGACGCAGAATTCCGAAAGTGTAACCACTCGGCCAAAGTGCGAGCTGATAAAAATTTTACTTTCATCAGCTCAGATGTTCTACTTAAAAGACTAAAGTGAAACGATGAGATTCGACTAAATAGAAATTCTGAAGTGTTAATTTATTTGGATTTAGTTAATTTTACAGTTTTACAGACAGAAACACGGGATAAAAGAATAACCGAAAATGTCATTGCACATTTGACAGTTTCAATGTTTTAAAATTAAACTCTGGAGATAGAGTCACTACATTATTATTTGTTTGACAAATATATTTATTTTTATCGATTTCAAACTGTTATTCTTTAATTCAATAATATTCATGGTTCAACATTTCAAGAATTTTTCAACTTCAAAAACTCAGTTATTTATATCATATAATGTGAAAACCAAAAACGTAAAATAAAACGCAAATAAAATAAAAAAATATAGTAACAAATGATACTTAAATACAGAATAACGCTGTACCAACCCGTTTTTTCAGATTTCCAAAACAGCAATTTTTCAATCGAAACAGTTTACTTACAGAACAGGAAGTGAGGAATTGGATTTGAGGAATCCAAATACACATTCTCTAATGAGTAAATCTGCAATGTCAATCATTAAATTCCGCGATTTTATGAAATTACATACCAAGTAAAATTTCCATCAAAAAAAAAAAGATTCCATCAAATGTGACCCCCCTTTTTGAAATATGACTTTCACGATATAAAAGTCTAAAAATGAGATATCCAATAAAGTTTATTGGTTCTTTTTGGAGTGTACTGATAACAAAGATCTCGTTTTAGATACTTTATGAAAAAGGTTCCGTCAATATTATGTCTCTCTATACGAATAGCTGTTTCTTCATATTTTTAAGTTTCCCTCTGAAGAATTGATAAGTCTGAACGTTGCCAAAAAGACTGAAAAAGCTCTCACATGGAAATTTGAAAAACAAACTACTTCCAAGTCACTAATTCAGACCCTCAAACTCTTATTCTTTTGCCATTTGTACAGCAAAGCGATGAAAAAACTCCATAACCTAGGCATATTAAATATGAAAAGTTCTCAAAAGCCATGCAAAAATTCCAGCTCGCGAAAAAATTCGCGGAACGCAAAAAATCGACTTCTTTAATTTTTCATATAACAAAGTTGACAATTGCGCGAAATCTGTTCTTTTGTGCCGAATCCATTTGCAAAAGCATTTTTCTGTCTGGAATTATTTAGAATTCATAAGTAGCCCCTAAGTTTTTAAACACACTTTGAATACAGTCAGCGACGTTTGTTTTTAAGTTTACAAGTTTTCGTATAATTGTCTCTTTCAATAAAACCAGATAATTAGCTTGACGTGGAAAATTCGCCGCACTATAATTTGCGTGCAGATAAAATGCCGAAGACCCTGTATAATTTAAATAATTTACGTCGGCCAATCAATATTCACAAACGACATTATCTACTGACGTTCTTGATTCTCCGAAGCGACATAACAAATTACATTAACGAGGTGCAAATCAGCGAAACAGTGCAGCATTATAATTACTTTTTCTGTTAAGCACAAAAAACATTATGAGACGATGCACTGGAAAAGAAAGGTTTCAATTTATTTACTCAATAGCTGTTTAGTGAATTGAATTATACAGAATTAGTTTTAAATGCAGTAGAGTTCTATTAATTACAGCAAAGTTCCACTAATGTAGGAAAAGTATAGATAGATACAAACATTCGAAAGATACGTTTACTTTTTTAATTACGAAAATGAACTCTTTTATTAGTTCAAAAGAGAAAAAGAGGAGAGAAGATAATATTCACAATGAACAACAATTTTTTTATGACGATTCAATAATCGAACGTTCGATTAATTAATTAATTAATTGATTAATGGAAACTGATTGTGCCTTGATGAACAAAACGAGTTTGCAATCAAAACAATCAATGAGTTTTCAAGTCGAAAGTAAATGGAATGAGGAATTAGGTTCGACGTTGTTTCCGGTTTTGCGCGTTTCGTCGGATATTGAAATCAAATAGGCTTCCAGTATCTGGCAACTTAAACTCCCCGATGTAATGATAAAAGATTGAAGCAAGATATTATTTATAGTTAATTAATCAGCGTATTTGAACAATTGAATATCCACTCTGTGAGGGTTGAAAAAATGGCCAATTTTAGATAAAAGCAAATCGAATCGTTGGAGAATAATAAAAATGATGAAATTACAATTCATTATAACATTTATGAAAATGATGAATTTCCTTTGATAATATGTTGGATTCTTCAAAGTGTAATTGCATTACTTTTTACGTTACTCATTTTTAAAATAAATTTCGAATTATGAATAAGTGACAAATACCTCAACCCATCTTTATTTATTGTATTCTTTTGTCTTTTGATGAAAAGTTTATTTCTGTTGAAAATAGTTATTAAAAACATGTGTCAAAAATTTTGTTTCTAATTCTAAAGGTCTGATTTTCTGACGATTTAGTAAAAATCTTTCTCCGGTCTTTCCATTTCCCAAAGTATAATTTGGTAGAGTGGGGTAAACAAGTCATTTTTGTAGTTTTCGCCTTGTAAATCCTTTTTCATAAATAGATATTTTGCCACACCTGGTGGGGTAAACTTCCACACCACTTATTTCCCAATGTCTGGCCCCGAATTTTTTTCTAAGCGTCCACCATCTTTCTGCCCTCTTTTTGAGCCCCCCGAAACTGACCCCGCCCTTCAACGACCCCTTTCTGCCCCCTATCTGCCATGAATGTTATATCGAAGTACAAATGTTTGAAAATTATTAGTTATTTATTTTTCTGTACTTGCAAGTAAGAAAGATATCTTACCTTGGGATAAAATAGACAACCTTCCACCCGTCGATAGGGCGGAAATTTCACCGTACATAAATACATAGCTTTTTTATCCCAACATAAAGTTTTTTGAAAGTCGGCGTTAAACTTGCAATCGAATAATAGTATTGAAAAACAGGGTTCATGCATTTCTGCTGAAAACGAACATGTTCCTCGTATTTTTTCGCAAACTTAAATAACGTCATAACAATTCAGGTTTTGGAGGCATAGTGGTCAAATCAAGAAAAAAAGTTAGGCATTAAATAATAGAATCAACATTCAGAAAGCCGGCGAATTGCGCTCACGCGTTTGAATATAAAAGTCAAAAGCCTTTCCTCGTGGCTTTTTATCCCATTATACTCTACTTTTTTTAGAAAGTAAAATAGACGTATAAAATGTTCAAAATAGATAGTTCATACATCGCCAAGAAGCGCTGTAAGAGTTCCAGTTACTATGCAGTTAAAGTGTAAAATGTAAAGTGTAAAATTTTAAGGCCCTACAAAACTATTTGAATTATTATTCCTTCAAATTATTTCAAATTATCATTCTTTCCTTCTAAGAAGGACTTCTAGTGCTCTAAAACTACTTTAAGTGTTCACATTATCAAACACTGCAAAAGTATTCAAATTACCACTGTTCAGAAAACTCTAGTCTTTGTTTCGCCCAGGAAACGTATCAAAAAAAAAAAACTTATCAAAAAAAACTATACCATATAATACCATATAAAAAATAAAGAATTAAGCACTGCATCTTAAGGGAGAAGACCATCTTGAAAAAAAATCGATTTTTTGGCTTAAAATGTTCCTTGGGATGTGTACTTTATTTAGTATTCATCCCAAGTCCGCGGGAAACTTCTTTACCAGTTAACGAGACGATTTTCTGAAAAATTTCCCGTCGCGCTGAGCGAGCGTAACAGCGCACTTGGCAGTCACCTTCGACGTAACTAACGGGCCGATTAGTCCCAAATGGAGCAGTAGTACATATTTTTGGACGACAATGCTGAAGGGCAAATGTATGGCGCTGGAATAGCAGATTAAAGGTATTCATTTCTTACATACAATAGAACCGAAACTCAAACTTTAAACGCGTTTTTCTCGAAACGGGATTTTTAAAGATGACGTCGAAATAACTTGAGCAATTTTAGATGCGGTCTTCTTGTCGCTACTCAAAAATTAATTTTTCAAGGAAACATGTAGCCGTTTTTAGATATTTTGACAATGAATTTTAGTGCACGATTTTGTGCCAATTTTTGAAATAAAAACACAACTTTTTTCAGAAAGCCACCATTTTCTTAAAACTCAATATTTCTCAATATCCCTACATGTTTCCACAGGAAATATTACGTAGTTTACTCCTTCATCAAAGTGTCTCAAATTCAGGCTTTTGGTCCATCCAAACTCTTCGACCCTATAAAACCTCGAAATGACTCTCTACCAAGTGTCACAAATTATCTAAGTTACACCCTCATAAGATCCTCATCTCAGCATTATCGCAATTTTTACTTCCCCAAACTATTTCAAAAACCAGGCCCCACACCCACAATTCTCTCCCCCTCCCCCCCCCCAAAAAAAACCTCCCAAATCCCCCACCCAAAAATTCCCAAAACCCCTCCGCCCGGGCAAAAAGCGTTTGAATTTTCGCAACAGTCAGAGCCCCCGTCGCCCACCGCGGCGAAAGATGTCGTCCCGCGTTGGGCCGCGCGTGCGCGAGTCCTTCGCTGAGGCTGTGCATTTCGCGCAAGGAATGCTCGTCTCGGAAGGTGGTGAGAGTGTTGCGAGCGGGCCGCCCGGGTGACGCTGGCCGCGAGCGGACATGCCGCGCGGAGCCGCGATCGCACAGGCCGCGCGAACCGCGAGTCACGGCTTCGCGGGCCGCGCTTAGCTGAGGCAAGGACCGCGCGCTCGTGCCTCCGCGCGCTCATAACGAGAGGTATGACGGACACTGTCACGCTCGATTTGCCGCGACAACGTGAGCCCCGACGAGTGTTTCACGGTGGAGACCCGGACAGCGCGACACCCGGCCAGGGCAGGTATTGTGGCGCCGATTTGCTGGAAGGATTCGGGGGAGATTTGCAGGGGATGGTGGTTGAAATTTGGAGATGAGTGCAGGTGCACTTTTGGGGTTTGAAGGATTTTTAGGCTGTCGCGATTTTTGAGATTTTGGGTGTTTAGGGAACGATGAGAATGAGAGGTGGGGAATTTTCTGGATTTTTGAGGTGGTGTTCGGATGAAATATAGAGGTTTTGGTATTTTTTGATTTTGGATGTAATGGGTTATTACGGGGTTTAGAGATTTTAGAGTTTGTTAGGTAGGGAGAAGTGAACTTTTTGGTTTTAAGTGTTTTGGGATTGGGCTATAGTGAGTTTTGAGACTTTTCCTAACTCTTTGAATGGAGTAATGGGGAGAGAAAATTTACTGGACTTTTACGATTGTTTTGGGATTCAATGTAGGTTCATTCCAGTGTTTGTAGTATTTTTTATTTTAGTTTGAATAAATTTTTACGCACTCTTAAAATTTGCATATCGTCACAGACAGATTCATTTTGTCAGAGCATGACGCTTTTTGTGACCAGAATTCATTCTCCTACAGCATGAATCCTTCTGTGACAATATGAATCTTGTTGTGACAACAAGATAAGTTTCGATATTTTTAAGAGTGCGGTGCAGTTCGGTAGATAAGTGGAGGTGCAGTTTTGAGGTTTACAGTTTTTTTTATTAGGATGTGGTAATTTTTGGGGCTTTTTTAATGGAATGATGAGCATGGGCAGGGGTTGAAGAATTTTCTAGAATTTTGAGGGTATTTTTTGGATTGAAGGTAATTTTGTTCTAATGTTTGTGGCATTTTTTACTGTTCTTCCTAGAATAGATAAAAATTGTGTTAGAAAAGGTTTACTGTTTTTTAAATTCTGTTCAGATTTACAGGACTGTAGGATTTTTATGCACATATATTTTCTTAATGGAATGATGAATATCGGTAGAGTCGCTAGAATCGCTCATTCTCAGGGCAGATTTGGAGACTAAAAGTACGTTTGTTCTCCGGTGGAATTGCACTTTTGAGTTTCAAGTGTTTTTCTTATTTTTTAATTCTCTTCATAGAACGTATTCATATGGTACAGTTGACTAGATTTCGAAGTACAGGTACATTTTTGCAAATGTTTTCAAATTACACGTTGAGTTTAGAGAATTATCGTATCTCGATAGCTATTGTAGTGGTATGAGAACTTCAGAAAATAACCTTTCTGGGAGTTTTGCAATGAAATGTTACTTTTGATTACTATTTCTTAAGTTGGATTAAATTGGATGCGTGGATGTGTGACAGAATGCAGCAATTATTGAACAATTTTATAGAATGCTTGCTAAATTACTACCCCTGTAGCTTTTTTTTATTTTTCATTTTACTCCTAAAAAGTTTTTTTTCATTTATTTCGGACCCTCGTGACCCCAATAACTTAATATACATATAAATATTAGTTAGTTAAATTTAGGACAGTGTACATAAACGTTTGAAGTTATGTTTAAACTGCATCTTACTCTTTGCTAGAATTGTGAGGAATGCTGGGGACAAGTTTCATGTTTCTTCATTCAATTTGCTACGTTTCACACTTCAAGTTTCAATTAGGATTCTTTTGGCGGCTAAATTAGTATGTACAGTAGTTAGAGATTGTAAAGACGTATTCTGAAAATTATCAAAATATCTGAAGGTACAACGAAAAAAAAACTTACCTTGGATTAAGGATATTTCACTTGTTTCAAGTAGAAAATATTCTCAAATATATTTGAGAATATTTTTGACTTATGCTAACTCATTAATATACTCCAACATATCTACAGTTCGATTTGCCGTAAATTTTAATAATACTTGCGTCGAGTATATGTTAAAAATGAATAAAGTGGAATTTAGTTAGAAGAATACAATGAATTACTTAAATTAAGTGGGCATTTACTTGAATGAAGTATACAAATTAGATTTTTAAAAAATTATAATTCTTCATTTTTTAAAATTGAATTGTATATTCGGTATTCGAATTTTAATTTCGTTATCGCTGCCAGAATCAGTTCCTTCGTCGCTGGAAATTCTTTCTCTATAGAAAATTTCGCAGTAGACATGATTTGAACCAAGAAACTTATGAGTAATAAACTAACGTTTTACCTACTACGCTATTGATGCTACAGTATCAGTACTCTCTAAATTTGAAAAAATGAATTTTTCACTTTTTTGGAGAGTGAATAATTTTTTTATTTTTTGAAATGTTGAATTCACGATGAAAAAGTGAAATCTCAACTTGAAGTTTTTGTTCATACTCATTTTTGGTCAATCTTAAAAAAGTGAACTTATTCACATTGTCGGTATTTCACTTTTTCATAATTTATTCAAGATAACTTTTTCAAAAAGTGAATATTCACTTTTTGAGTGAACAAGAACTACAACTTTCGAAAAAAGTGAATCTGCACTTCAAAAAAGTGAATATTCACTTTTTCAAATTTAGAGAGTGTACTCTCTAACTTACTGGTTACTGGACTAACATAGTGGTGGGTCTCTTCTGCCTCGAGGGTTTTTCGTCGAAAACCTCCGAAATCCGCGAAACGAGAGCAAGAAGCGATTTTGAGGGACGAGCACGAGCAACGAGTTTTTGCAATGAATGATGCGAAACCGGTTAGCGATAACTTCCCGAGGCCGTGCGCGGCGTTCGTAAAAATCGAAGGGCAACGTTTTGTCCGACTAATTGTTGCAAACAGGCCAACAGCAGATTTGCGTCGTCACAAGCTGTCGCCCTTTTTTCCTCGTTTGATCCCGGAAACTGATATCCAAATCGCTCCCAAATTCCACTCAAAACTGATTTCCTCGACATATTTCCAAAATTAAAAAGAATTAGTTCGAATGATTATCTCATCAGGTGTGCAAACATTGGCGCGAAAAATGTTGCCAAGGTCGGAAGAAAGCGAGCGAACAATTGCGACGGGAAACTGAGATCGCAGTCGAAGGACCGAGAAAAGACGGAAGTCGCCGATCGAAATCGTTATCTTAACGTAGTTTCCTAATTTAGGTGCCAAGTTAAAATGCTAAATTAATTCACATTAATTTAAGAATGTAACAATAAACACAAATATTATTATACCAAAATGAAAAGACATTTTTTGAGTTTTCATATCATTCTGAAAATTATTTATTCAAATATCAACAGGTTTTATAATCAACTTTGATGTTTCAGATTGTACTGATTTCTGCGAAGTCGATTTGCAATGTTTTAAAAAAAATTTAAGTAGTTTTTAAATTTATTTATTAACAGTAATCATCCAAGTATCAGATTTTGATGAATCATTACATTTGAGTTTTTATATTGCCACTATATAATTTGCCAAATATTAGCAATTCGTCCACGTAGAAGTCGAAATATTATATTCTAATTAATTTAAACAAATAAGTAATAGGCCTATGTATGATTTTTGTGCAATTTCATATCAATATTTTGTCTTGAGACAATTTACTTGAAAATTTAACATATCAAATTATAGTACTGTCAGAGTGCAGGTTTAAATTTCCATCGAATTCGCACAATTGCGATGAATAAGAGAGCTACCTTGATTATTTGCTCGGAGTGCTACTGTAATGACCATGGCGAATAAAGGAGCGTTTTTTCACGCCGATCGGTAGTTATGGCTGATTGTTTTTGTAGGTTAATCGTTAGGAAGTGCGCGCTTCGCGTTAACGAGAGGCTCGATTTTAATAGCTCTGGCGATTTGGAGTGTCGGTGAGATTTCACAGACAGGTGTATGATTTCAGCTTGTTCAATGATTTGAAATGAAAAGTGAAGAGTCGGACACATGATTGTGCAGTGAAAAACATGAGTTATGGACAGTTATAAAGAGATGTAGAAATTGTTCGAATCATTTTGAATTAATTTTTGTATAGTTCTTTAATAGTGTATGTAGATTCATAGTTAGTTTTACTTTTTAATAGTTTTTAATGGTTTTATGGTTTTATACTTATATTGGTTTTATTGCTTTGTGAAGATTGCCCTAAAAACGACTATATAAATGGAATACGTTAAATTAAGAAATACTTTTATTTTAAATATGCATTTGCGTTTGTAAAGTAAGCATTTATAAAATAAGCATTAGAACGTGGTTTGATTTGATTTAATTTGATTAGAAATAGCGGAACGTGGGTTTTTTGAGATATTTACAATTTGTTTGATACGATCTTTCATTAAAATTATTCAGGAATCACACTGATGATTTTACAATAAATATTTTGTGAGTAAACTGGCTTCTAAGAATAATACTCGGAATTCTAAAAAAGACTTCTGTTAGCACGAAACGAAAACCACAAATTACTCTCAATAACAGTGTAACACGTTGTGGTCAGCTGCATTCAAAAACCTCGTTCAGTAACTACTAAAACTTACCCACAAACCAGCTGTTTCCTAAGTCAATGTACTATTAAAATACAGCCAGCATTGACGTAGCAGCCTCATGCAAATAAATAGTAGATGAAATTATTTTTTGCTAGAGTTTTTGTAACTATTACAATCGTTTCTATCAAAAACAGTTTCAAAAACTTTAGTAATGAAGGGAAGACTCAATTTGTCACATTCTAGAAACGGTTACAAAATTTTTTCTCAGTGTATGAACCATACGAGTCATTTTTGTGAGAAAAACTGATATTTTCGATCGAAATTAATATCTCCATGAAAAAAAGTACTGCATTAATTATACATAAATAATTGATAAATTCTATAACAAAATTGGACGTACTTAATTTATAATATACTTTGGGCATCTTTAGTATCATTAATACTTTGGGCATACTTTAGTATCATTAATAATGTATTTTTTAAGCATGTCCAAAATATTTTTTCCTGGGTCGATTAACTATAACCAACGATACTTTCCAAAGCTATTGATGTTTTTCCAAAGCTTTCAATTTTGAGGAAAAAGAAATGTCTGAATATCACCTGAAAATCTGTGCGACAAATTAGAAAACTCCATTTGTCAACTGTGAAAAATAAAAAATCGCGAAGCGCATTTCATTATTTCAGAAGACTACCAGAGCCTTTTAAATGACTTTGGTAACTTGACGTAGTTATAAGCTGTACCTCTATAGCCATCTTCTTTTCCCTATACAGATTTCCCTTCATCTCACTAACTTTCCCTTCCATCTGAACGACTTCGATCCCTCTTCATTGAGAAAAAATCTTCGTTATACCTTTTTAATTTAATATAACTTAATTTTATCTCAATTTTAAATAAAGAATTGATTTACTATAAATAAATTAAATCTCTATCGCAAATAAAAACTAATTCTTTATTCTGGACAAATACATTTATTTGGATCTACTAACTAATTTTTCTGACTGTATTTGACACTACTTTTTTCACGCAGGTGCAACGAATTCTCCCAACTCCCATACTCTAAATACAATCTGGCAACAGTCAGACAGCCAGACCAAATCCAGACTCAGAAAAAGGTTTGGTTAAAATAGCACTAACCAAAATATTTGGTTAAATAAACCAAACATTTAGTTAAATCAAC
>JABFPB010006951.1:0-11502 GCA_022817645.1 Ceratoteleas bidentatus | reverse complement strand
CATCGATTCCATGCGTGACGTACCCGATCACAGCCCCATCAATTTTGTACAATTTCTACTAGGGATAATATTCATTGGTGTTTTAATTTTTTAATATATTGGTTTTACTTCAAAATGTATAAATTTGTGTAGAATTCAAGTTGAAAAACAGTAAGAATTAAAAAATGAGAATAGAGAATTTATTACGATTTTTTTTCATGAAGCAAAAATTATCTTAGGTTACAAAGTAAAAAAGTGACATTCCAGTTACGATGTTATTCTTTTGAGGTGTTGAATTGTCATATGGCCTTGGACGTCTTGTGTGACATAGTTACAAGGATTACAAGGATATTTACGACGAAGTCGTGGAACACTGAAAAAAATGTATGTAATTTCGAGGATTATTGAAATAGTCTGATTAGATTGTTTCGTTATTAATAAATGTAAAATTAGTAATTTTCAAGTAATAAAGTTCTGTAATATGGATGCACTATTCCTAATAAAACTTTACTTTCGCTCAATAATATGTAGATAATTTTAAAAGTAGTTGTAATTAGAAACAAACGACAACATTAAACCAACAAACTGAAACGTTGTTTGTGCATTTTAGTGGATACATATACACGCAACATTGCATTGCTATGAATAATAAATACGGTTTGGTTGTTAAAGTAACGATGAATTTCAACTGTAAGCTGGTAAATATAAAAGAGACTACGTGCCAGGACTTCAAAGTCGAATTTCTTTCTGATACAAGATTGTGATTCGAAAATAATGTGATCTAACATACAGATTAAACCCTGGAAAAATCCTTGAACATTCATTTTATATATAAAAGGGGCTTTCATGGAAACAAAATATAAAATATCCAGTTTACTTTTTTCACAGTAAATTGAATTCAGAAATAGACAAACAATTACATTCCGACCCTTGTAGAAATAAAATATCTGAAAATCTCTGAAAACCTCTAAAAATGCTCTGAAAACTCTGAAAATCACTGAATACCTCTCAAAATCTCTGAAATTCTCTGAAAAATGCTCTGAAAATCTCTGAAAATCTCTGTAAACGTCTTAAAATTGGAACTATCAGAGTTTTTCATAGATTTTCAGAAAAAAGTCTGAAAATCTCTGAAAATTTCTGAAAAAATTCTGTCATAGTTTTTTCAGAATTTTTCAGAGATTTGCAGTGATTATCAGAGATTTAATTTCTACAAGGGCACAAACTCCATGCATATCTCTTTCCAATTTACAACAAATTATACATTTTTCTCGACAAAACCATTAGTACCTTTAATGTTACGACTGGCGTATCTCGCGATTAATTGCATGAAATCTTCCCAATCTGCGAATTTCCTATTCGAAACGAGAGAAAAATGAGTGTAGCACGGCGATGAAGGCCCGAGGCGCGTTTTCTGGGAGGTCCACGAGATTAAACGTGCAGTTTAACTTGTAAATGATGCGCGCGGCTCGCCGCGTTTATTTTTATTTTGCCGATTAACTGTACAACGATCGGAAGAGATAGGAGCTGATTTTTTATCCGGCCGATAACCCGCGCGCGCGTCGCCGGCGAAAAATGTATCACTCGGCATTAAAAGTCGCGCTCGGCCTAAATAGGCGCGAAAAAACGGCACTTCGCGCGGCACAAATAATTGACGTGCACTGATTTATCGCCGCGCGCCATTATTTTATTATTTGACGTTTTTTAGTGGCACATAATAGAATGTATCAATTACCGCATAAAATGCATGTTTTATTCATAAGTTCCCACATACATAATCTAACGTCAGACACGTTCAGTCATGATTTTATAAATGCTCGCGGTGACTCAACGCTGAATAGGCAAACGTACTCGCGGCGAAATGTTATGAAAACATTTATTTTGCGCGATTTTTATCGCCGCGCTTAATCAAGGTTAATTGTTCGTCGTCACTTTTACGACTGCGCGATTTTGTTCGTCGTTATCCTTTTTTCTCTGCCGCTTTCCCGCGACAGGTAACGAACCATTTGCGACCATTTTTTCCGCGTTTCCGTATGCAAAATGACGGGATAACGTGTGCCGCATTGCTTCATCGTTCAGCAACATTACGGCGTGATTTACAAACAATTTCAACACCCGTATAAACGCGGCGAAAAATGCACACGTAAATAGCGGCGAAAACTCGCGAGATCAAAGCCGGGGCTTCGTTTTTATTTTATTATTATTATAAAACCGGCCATTTGCGTTAAACCGTTAAAGTGGCTGGTATCGCGAAACGCTCATATTCGACATGACAATATTACTTCATCCTCCTGAAGCGGTATTACTTAATTTATAAATAGTCTTGTTTATACTTGGCGATGGAACGAGTTATTGCGCTGCCTTCGCAGGGAGTCTTATCTTTACGGTGAGACGGGACTTGGCGGCGGGGAAGTGTTGTTTGGAAAAAAGATACCACCCTTGAAGATCCGCGTGTCATTGCAAGATAAATTATTTTACAATTTAATTTACTGTTATAGTAATCAATTAATTATGCGATTTTTCCGGCGCCTGCGCGCTTAGTTGTCAATCGGTCGAGGAGCAGCATTTTTTTGCATGCATCGCAGAAGTTAATTTACGTTGCGCGTGTAATTTGTTTTATTGCATGGATGATGAATGAAGATGGCAGCGTTAGAAGAAATGTTAGGTTATTAAGGTTCAATCTGAATATTTTATTGATAGGGGATGTTATGATTAATGTATAAAGCGCTTTTTTGAGATTCGAGTTTGATATGAAGAGAGTTGCGGAAATGGTGAGGATGATTTCAAGAAATTTCTGGAAGCAGTTAGAGAAGCTATGTGGGGATGTAGAATTTAGATGAATAACAGAGGATTTTCCGTGAATTTGCGTAGGAAGGAATGTATGCTTGGTATCCGATATCATAATTTGCTGTGTCTGTTGGGATGAAACTGAACCTTGCTTCATTTAATTATCTCATATCGGCTAACGTTTAGTTAGCTCCATCAACATTGTACTGAAAATAAGTTTAAACTGGATCTGACGAAATCTGATCTGACACTATCAAATTGAAACGGTGAAATACCAGTACGGTTGAACCTATTCCGGCATGATCAAATTAAAATTGATTTGCCCTGTTAAGTTGACTTTCGAATACATTTTGTAATCATTGGTACATTTCAGAACCGTATTACATCATAAGCACAGTTTTATTGTTATTTATAAAAATGTTCTTGAATTATTAAACGTGTTATTATTTTTATTAATTTTTATTACATCTAAACTAAACATCTGAAGTATATCTAAATTTCCTAATTTCCTAAACACCAAAATCTCTCTTCCCCCAGGTCGCCCTCGTGTGGCGAGCTTCGTCGATGCGGACCGTAGGCTTTCTCGGTTGGGACCGGGAGGACGAGTTGATGGAGTGGCGGGACTCGTCCTACAAGGTGCCGTCCGCGTCCTCGACGTCGAACCCCCAGAGCGACTCGTCCGGGAGCTTCAAGTGGCGTCGCCGCCGCAGGTCCCGGGAAGAGGCTCGCGGCGCCAGGTCTCGCGACAGCAGCCACGACCAGCACCCGCACGACCAGCGCCACGAGAGCAAGTCGTCCGAGCGACTGCAGAATCCGCGCCCCCTCCCGGACGTCACGGACAACGCCGACCCCAAGTTCAAGCGGTTCGTCGTCAAGTCCAGGTCGTCGTCCAGCGTGACCGACGCGTGGAAGCGTGCCGAGGCGTCCAAGTCAGAGGAGCGCAGGTCCACGAGCACAAGCCGATGCCCCAAGAAGTCTAGTCTCGAGGTGGAACAGGAAGGGGAAGCGTCGGGGGAGAACGACGAGGGAAAAGTGAAGAACGTGGCGTCACCGACTACTATGGAGAAGTGGAAAGAAGCCGCCAGGTCAGTTTGTAAAAGACTATAGAAAATTGTATGTTGACAGAAGTGGCTGGGAAGGGAAAAGTAAAAGACTAATACAAGTAAATAAAATAATAAAAGTAAAAGAACTGGTTAGAGTAGAGGACAGAGTTTCGATTGCCGAAATTTGACCGAAAAATTACATCCGGAACAGAACATCCACGGGGTTCGGAAATTCCTACTAAGATACCACGTGAAATCTACAAAATTTACTCCAAAAATTTCTTTCTCCCAAATATCTCCAGGAAATCCACGTAGAATACACGTGTTTGTTCTGTTCGGGATTACACCTAGAGATTACGGTACACCGAAAGAAAGTGGTGTTTCAATTTGTATTTCAATGGCTGCAACAAAATTTAGGGTTAATTTAACGATAAAGACAAACCAAGTTCCAAACAATCTGTGTTTGTATTCCTTTTTTCTCTAATGTTTACATGTTTGGGTCGTCGTCGAGGTAGTGTCAAAAATGTTTTGTTTTTATTGAAAACATACTATCCTTCTTAAAGGCATGAAATTAGAGGAAAACATAGTAGACTAGATGTAAACATCGTGTTTTTACTACATTACAAAGAACTAAGATAGACACATGAGAAGCAAAGCATGAAGGAAAGAAATCGGTCGGGTCTGATTTTGATACTACCCACTATTTTTCTCATTTTGTTTTGTCACGTCCAATGTTTCAAGGTCAATGTCATCGAAAAGACAGTTAACCCGTAACCACTCCACTGCAATATCTTACACAATTTCTCATACCAAAGCCTCCTTCTAAAAGGCATCTCGTCAAACACGTTTCAGGTGCGACACCAGATGTAAAGTGCTCGTGGCGGAAGACCTGAAGAGTCCGGCCTGTCTGGAGAACTTCGTGTGCGAGGTGACGCGGGGCTCGCGGGAAACATCCGCGGAGAGGTCGGAAGTCGTGCCGCATCCCGACCAGGTGACGGACGACGAGCTGCCGGCCTACATCGGCACGCTCCTCGTCACCGTCGAGCGCAAGATCGAGCGGGTGTCGCTCGACGACCTCACCTTCCCCTGCATCGCGTGCAGGAACATCGACACCGACGACCCCTTACTCGGATGCAAATGCGCCGGCGAAGGATGCGAGTGCGGGGCCGATGCCTGTGCCTGTTTCGACGTTTCCGACGCGAAACTATCAGAAGTAGCTCGGAGCTTCGAGGTCCCTGGAATTAAACACATCGACAGCGATGACGAGGAGGAAGTCCGGATGGCATTTGGTAAGTCTACTTATTTGTATTTTTTGGTATGCCCATGTCGTTGAACTTTTTGTGGCTTGGAATTTCTCGAGTTTGCCTCGATTAACTTCTTCCTTCGATTCCTTCCTTTAATTTCTTCCTTTGATTCGATTCTTCGATTCCTTACTTTAATGTCTTCCTTTAATTCCTTCGTTTCTAATATTCCTTATTCCATATTTCACCAGACCTAAGACTTGCATGGTAAGAAAAAATACCTTGTTAAGGAAGTGAAAAAAAGCAGTAGGTGAGAACTGAACTCGCGTCTCCATGCTCACCAAGCTGACCCCCTCACCAATAACCAAGGCATAATAAGATCGGTATAGCAGGCCCTACAAAATGATATTTAAACTTTGACAATGAGGTATATGATGGCAGTAAAATAAAACAATTTTTCGTAAGACCTACAAAATAATGTTTACACTGACATTAAAAGAATATAGTATCTATGATATATATATGCCTTAGAGTTGTTTTCATGACTAAATGACAGAACGTTATACATTGATTGCAAATTTTGACTAGAGATATACCTACTATCATAAACTACTCTAGTCTCCCTCTGAAAAAAATAAGCATTTATCTCTGTCCTACCCAAGAGATAAAAAGGACAAACGCAATGAAAAGGATATCACTGTCTGCTTCTCCACAAAAACCTGTAACAAACGGCGTCTTTCCACAATTTTATGAATTTTATCATAACATAAAATACTTTTACTTTGTATCCTTTCCCATTGGCTCGATTTACGCCAAAAACTGCAGAATAAAATAACGCACTGCACGGCACTGTTTTATCGACTTTCACACGTGATAGTAAACATAACCTACATACGTCCTATCAACTTCGCCATTCGAAATCAAAAGCACCTTTCTACGAAGAGAATAAAAAATGTAAAACCGAAAAAAATGTAAAACTCTACACTCCACAAAGCCATGACATTGCCATATCAAGAACGCCAAACTGCCACAGTATTACAATCTCTCAAAACGTCAACCAATGAAAAATGTTGTTTCCCATAGAACCTTTATGCTAATTGCCCGTTCGGTAACAAGCAATCAGCGCGAAAATCCCGTTTCCCCGTCCCAATTTTTCCTCAATATTTTTACCACTGTAAAACAATACCACTCGACGTGTAAACATCGGGAATCAGCATTCTCGTGAAACGCATTATCACTTCGCTTAAACGATTCCGTTAACCCGGCGTCTCACTTCTCTAACCAGTTCCGCGAACAATGAAGCTCGCCATTATCTTTAATTCAATATTATCATTTAAACCGAGTGCTCTGCAACAAAGTGTTCCGTTACCCGTTCATTCCGCAATTATCTAATCAGCTTGTAGCGTAATTGTGTATAAGCACAGTTAACGCCAGACTTTCGCCCGGCACAATTATTCATCCCCCATTCGCGTTCATTGATAAGTTGGCGGGAATTCCGCGGCGTTTCCTCCGTTAGGCGATTTCCTTGCGACGGAAATTGTGGCGTTTTTGCCGTTAGCGGCGGCATCGCGGGAATTCGAGCAAGAAGCCGCGAATTGCGGCGCTCATTCCCAGCTCGTAAAACAGCCGGAATTGTTACCGACCGATGACTTTATCGTCCGCGTGGGCTATCGCGTTTCTCTCGTCTCGTGTCCGCGCGCGACGCGAGTGGGCAGGCCAAGCGCGGGCCATGAATGAACGCGGTGAATGAAGTCACTGGGCATCGGCATTTAACGAAGCCCGACGGCCGGTTAGCGGTGATCGGCCACTTGCCGTTGCTACGGTGTTGGCGAATGACGACCATTTGTCCGAATAATGCGGAAGGCACCGCAAAACGGTCTGAGGTGGATTAATTTTGGTTTTTACGGTCTTTTTTCGGTTTACGGTTGGGAGTCGGAATGATGAGTTTGAAGGACCATTCCGTTTATGGAGAGATTTTTTATGGAGTAACATTATGTCGGAGGAAGGTGTTGGTTTTTTTGTTTTATCCCATTAATTTATGGGAAATTGATGGGTGAGGTGATGGGGGCTAAAAAGAAGTTATTTTATACTCCTCACGAAAAAATACTACATTTTTAAAATGTTTTTTAAAAATTACTTTAAAAAACAAGTGGTTACTCCTAGATTTGGGTCACTTTAGGGATCTCTGTAGTAACTGCAGCAAAAGTAGCTGCAGAGTTGGTAATTACCATAAAAACTTGCAGGAACCATAGGTTAAAGTTATCAGAGTAAGTGACATTGAGTTACATCATTATATTCAATTGCTAAATTAATTCTAAATTTAGGAATTGTAAGATATATTGTATATAATTACATAATACAGGTAAAAATAACATTATTAAAATTATTTCAAAAGAATATACCATTTTTAATCTTCATTGCCTAAAATGAATCTTTAATATTTCTTTTCACAGTTTACTTATATCACTTCCTATTGCCTCGCGGTTGAACTATCTGATGATACTTTATAATCATTTCATATTTAACTTGCCCATCAATCAATTTTTAAGTACATTTTGCATGTTGAATGAACTGACGACATTCACTTTCAAATCTTGTAATAATCGCATAATAAACCATCATCATAAAGCGAACTGCAATTTCAATCTACCTAACTCACTTTTATTACACTTATCAATATTACACTTATCAATTTCGTGAAATAGTTTCAACAAAATTTGTACAACATGCACATGCTCGCATGTTCTTTAACTTTCATCAACAGTTGTACGAACGCGAACATTCTCCATCATTCAACTCCATTATATCTGGATCGTTCGATAAGATACTGAACAATAAATTCTCCTTTTCCCCCAGTTTAACGATTCCATTAAACGCACTCTAAATCATGCTACAATTAGTAACAATTAATTTCACTTGATCCCATGAAAAATGTCTCCTCGCGAGCTCAACCTGTTAACAAATTCTCCATCCACTAATCATTTCGGTTTAATGTCAGGGGAATCAACAACGTAATCGTCTGTCGCGCGTTTCAAAACAAAGTAATTACATTTAATTGAATCAGCAATAAATAATACCCATGAAGATACGGCCACGATTTTTCCGCAACAGCGATTACGGTTTATCGTAACAGTTAACGATCGATTTCTAAACCAGACACGCGCTTTTATTAAGTACATTAAATAGATAACCAATTTTTGTCACGTCAGCCGCGCAGATTTATGCGCAGCTGATGTTTTCTCTCGTCCCGCGTTTTTGCCAACTAAATTTAATAAAACGTTATTTACGGTCTTACATAAGTGTCCGGCATTTTTCCCGCCATTCGGAAACCAATGCGCGTTTCTCTCGTACGCCATTACCGCGCATTACAATAAAATAAATCAGCATCGCGTCGATGCCGGCGCAGAAAAAAGGTCGCCCGATCGCACGTAAAACCGATTCCCCCGATTACGCATGAAATTTCAATTAAAAAGCCCGCTCGTATTTCTGCCGCGCATTGTAATTGATATATCATTACGGCTGCCGGAATTTCCGAAATATTTTGCCGCTCGGGTCCAGCGCGCACTTAAGTGACTCATCTGCATTAAGCGAACGATAGCGTGACACGCGAATGCATCATAAATTAGCATACTCGTTCGTTACAATTAGACTTCGCCTTGGAAAGCCATCCGCCGGGAGAGCGGCAATTGAGACGACATAAAACGCTACCACGCGAACCCGAATAGACGCATAAATTATCAGACATCAGTTTGTTGTACACGATTATGAATTCATAAATTAAGGCGACGTTTTGACCGGGAAGCGTTTATGCTAATGCGGCGGCTCGTTCACTTGTGACTTCGGCCGCGCGCTTCCGCCGATTAATTAATTCTTATTGAGATGACCTGACTTGAAGGAAGCCGACGATTTTTTATTTTCATATTTTTGGGGGTTGATCACATGGAATATTTTCTCCAAATTTCAGTAAGGGAATATTTACATTTACATTTACATTTACATTTACATATATACAACAGGCAGACGCCTAATACAAATTTATCTAATATACGATATAATATAATAAGATTATGTTTACAATTTACACTCATTAAATACAATCTTTACAGACACACCCACACACACACATACTTACTTAAAACCAGAAACCAAACCTTTCATCTCCTCGTCTGTAAAATAAGAAGCAATCTTGTCAACGCATTCCTCCGGAATACTTTGCACACTATTGACAATAAACCCAATTATCTTTCTAGCCTTAACAGTACGTTCTATGGTCTTTACAATTCGCTTCAATTTCATACAAATCATACCCTCATACGTAGGACGTACGAAAGTCCACGTATGATCTATCCACGTCTCAAAAAACATCTTTTCTAGTGTCAGCCTCACTTCTCCCACCTGTAACACCCTCCTCAATACATCATCCCCCTTAGTCAATACGTCGTACAAACTAAACCGATAACCCTCGCGAATTTCCTGCCTCTTCATGTTTGCAACCTCAATCTCGCACTGCTTCTCAAACATCCTCAGCTCCTCGTTAAACCATTCCCTCAAATTTGACATGTTCTCCTCGCTAACGTGCAAACCCAAACACTTCAGCTTGACAATATGCATCAGATAAACATCTTTAAAAGTTCTGAGGAAAACCTCCCCGTGATATCCGAAATCGTAGGTCTCCCTAGCATAGAGTGTGACAAACTTTGTAATGCCGTCGAAGTTGACGTCAACACCGGCATCAAACAGTACGGGTAACATTTCTATCTCATCGAAAATCATCGCTAAATGAAGGGGTCTTTCCCCGACTTTGTTGATGGCGTCGATGTCAGCACCGGATTTAATCAGAAAATCTGCCACATCGATGTAACCAGCTTTAATCGCTAGATGAAGGGGGGTGTTTCCATTCGTGTTGGTAACGTTGATGAGAGCACCGGCATCAACCAGTAGACGTACCACTTCAAGGGTACAAATCATTCCATAACGTCCGGCAGCGTCATGCAAGGGTGTGTTCCCATAGTCGTCGATGGCGTTGATGTCTGCACCTGCGTCGATCAGTAGACTTGCGACTTCACTTCCACCAAGTCCGGCTAAATGCAAGGGTGTGCTATTGTCATCGGTGGCGTCGATGTTAGCACCGGCATCAAGTAGTAGACGTACCAGTTTTATCCAGATTTTACCAGATTCAGATTGATGAAAGGGTGTGTAATTGTTCTCATCATTGTTGGAGATGTGGGCCTTATCAACGGGGTCAAACATTTGAGATAATTTTTCGTTCTGATAGGATCTCAGCGCTACCTCAAGGGGTCTTTTCCCGAATATGTTGGTGGAGTTGATGTCAGCACCTGCGTCAAGCAGCATACGTGCGAATGTGACGTTACCCCTTTTGACCACTTTATGCAAGGGTGTGGAACCGTCGCTTTCCAGTGTGAGGTTAACGTTGATACCACGTTTAATCAAACGCTCAAAGTTGACTTTATTGTTAGACTGAATTGCTTTTATGAGCGCATTCTTGGAGCGACGAATGTTGTCCATGATTCCGATTGGGGATTTGCTTTCGAGGTTGAACTGAATGAAGTATGATGTAGAAATGAACTGGGTTCTGGATGTGTGAAGACGTCAGAGCCCCTGCAAGAATGAGAAGATTGATTAATTAAGACTAGTCCTAATACAACAGGGAAACCGAACAAAAGTGGCGGTAGAGACAATCATTGCGCTGAGACTGGACGAACATTGCCATCGGTGGACGCACTGACTAACCACCGCCATTTTTGTGCAGTTTTTGTGCGCGCATTGCTGGTCATTTTCCGGCACGGTGCATTCTTAAAAATGTCCTAATGTCACACAAGAATCCATCTGCGAGAGAAGGAAAATCAGTTCTTTCATTTTCCCTAAAATAATAATACTTTTTTTCCCTAGGGGAAAGAAGTAGGTAGTAGTCTGAAAAGTGTTACTTTTCACCTTACTAATAGGGACGAAATGTGGCACTTTTCGTGCAGGTATTGAATAAAATAGTTTATATAACATATGGCTCGCTACATGATTTCACAACTTTTGTATGCATACTTGTGTAGTTTTATAAAATTTAGTTTGTAGTAATATAGTTTATATTTAGGACAAAATGATTTATATGACTTATGGCTCGCCACATGATTTCCCATCTTTTTTATGCAAGGTTTTGAAAAAAATAGTTTGAGGTATTTTTGGTTTTTCAAATATACTTGAATACGCAAACTTATTCGCAGACATTTTGGGAATTCAATCTAATTTAGTTTAAAAATCAGCGGATTAAAGAAGGCTTGGCTCGTCCGTTTTTTACCTTTCTAACGTTTTTTACACATATTTTAGTTTTTCATAAAAATGGGTTACGTCTTAAAACAAGTATTTGGGGTCATTAATATTTTTTGTGAATCTTACTTGAATACGCCAACTTATTTGAAGACATTTTGGGAATTCAATCTAAT
>JABFPB010006950.1:0-11507 GCA_022817645.1 Ceratoteleas bidentatus | reverse complement strand
CTATTATTTAAAGTGCCCAAAAAAATTCTTGAAAAACAGTATGAAATTGCCTTTCTAAACGGTAAAACCCCCTTAACATAACGAAGTGTCAAGCAATGAAAAATATTTCATTACGATAACTGGCTCGTATTTTTCTCAGTGTACTTTTACGTCCCTTTTCGGTCATTTTTTGGACATTTTTATCACTTTTCGGTCACTTTTCGGTCATTAGGACACATACGGTCACCCGCGATCACTCAGTATGATCACTTTCTTGCGCGACATTCAAGGCGAGACTGACCAAATAAATTTCCATTATTTAGATCTTTTATCAGGTAGTAAAAACTTATTTTATTCTTAATCATACACGCACTGTTTCAGGTAGGTGAACAACTTTTTGTAAAAATTCCTGTTCGTGAGTGATCGTGAGTGACTTAAAGCCGTAATGTGACCGTAAAGTGATCATAACGTGACCGTAAAGTGACCGTAAAGTTACGGTAAAGTGACCAAAAGTAACCGTAAAGTGACCAAAAGTGACCGAAGCAGGCCAATCAGCGTTAAAAGCATATCTACAAATGGTGAATAGACTTACCCAAACAATAACGTTAAAATAACGTTTCATAAATAAACAAAATAGAACGCGCATTAAAAACAGTTTATATGTAAATGTTTGTCGTATTTCCTAACCTATCAAAATTATTGTTTAAATTAGTTTCTTTTCAGTACCTTATCGCTTTCTAGCTGGTAGTCTTACACTAGAAAAAACAGGTGTCTCATTGGTGTTTCAGTTTGAAAGATTGAAACATCTTCGGTTTTTCGTATGAGTAAAACCGTTTGAAAAACTTGTTTATTTTATCAAAGTGTTTCCAAATCAGCCATTTGTTTTTATAGTGTAACCTAATATTTAGCAATTCTCCCTACGTGAAATCTATTTTAGATTCTAACAAGTCGTAAGTCGTCTAAGTTTCCTCATTCCTAACTCATCAATTTCTAGTCAGTTTTATTCTTACTTGGGCGTTCCACTCCAACCCGTTTCGCACCCAGAAAAATTGTCAAAAACTAGACACAATTTTTCCCCGGGACGTCCTCCGTGAGCGTTTCTCCCAATATCGCACAATCGTCCCGATCGTCGGAACGTTGGAAACGTCCGAGACAATGTCGCAAGACGCGCGACTTTCTCCCGCAATTAAAATTGTTAATAAAGCCGGCGCGACGTTGTCGCACGTAACGGCACACAAAGCCGTCGTAAAGTTGCGCGCGATTGTTCGCCGTAACGCCGCGCTTTAATTAAAATATGAATCGGCGCGGGCTTTTTACAACGCGCGCAATTCTGCGCGACGCTTTGCTCTCCGATTAAACGCGATTTATAATACGCGTCGCCGTAATTAATACCACCACGCGTTCGTAAATACGATAATTACGCGGCGCATCCGCCCCACTCGAGAGACAAACGAAAACCGATTCCACGTCGGCGCGTAATAAGATTCATTAACGCAATATTCATCGCGAAACAAAACGTCTCATTACGGCGTTTCCTCGGAGGTTCTCCGCCACTCGGGGCGACCCATAAAAAGGCCCGGCCGACGCGCGAAAATATCCCACGTCGACGTGCCCCGACGGTATGCCAAACATTACCTGTAAAAAGAATGATTTACAGTGCCGTTGCATGCATTATTCATGTCGGGGATTAACATACGAATGCCGCGAATTCGGACCGTCCCGCAAGCGTTATCAAAATAAGACGACTTTTTCGACGACGGCCCAAGTGATGCGCGCCGAGTGTCTTGAGGATGTGCTCTGGCGAATGAAGGATGATGAGCAATCGGCGAAGGTTTAGTGGTTGAGGGGCAATTTTGACGAGAGGCTGTTTAGGGAATTGCGTGAAACTGGCGTAAGTGGCTGGGAATATGCGGAGGAATTGCTTTTAAGAATTGCAGGATGCGGGATTTAGGCTGGTTTTTATGAAAGCGTTTAGTATGCCGATTTATGAAGTGGTTGGTGAGTTGGGCAATGATAGAAGAAAACACATTATTTGTACGTTTATGAGTTATTGCGTTGGAGGATAAATGTTTTGGAAAATGTTTGAGGTTGTTTTACAGCTAAGCGACGTATTTTTAGGCGTTAGCTGGAAATTATTTTTGATTTTCAATTCAATCATGAAATAGATTTCATATAGAAAAACATTATTTTATCCGTAAAATATACGGTGTCTCCCATGAAACTCCGAATTTTTGTCTCAATAAATTCCTAAAATTCACTCCATTCAACTATAACCACCATTTCCTTAACATTTATCTTCATTAACTTAAACAAATTATACCACAAATAATAATTAACACTTTTCATCAAAGACAATAAAGATAAAACCCATTACCCACTCTCTGAACATTAATAACATTAATTAAAATTCCACAATGCCCTCCTAAAAAAACCACTCGACAATTAACGTTCGATCGATTCACAATTTAACTAACACGGACACTTACCATACAATTCCCCCCTCTTCAAATAAAAAAAAACCAGCCATATCCCTTGCGAGCAAACAACCTGAAAAACATTCCGCCAATATTTAAGGCCTCCGTCGACAAAGAAACCCGTTCCCAACATGTACAAAAGCTTTTTCCAAGGCTCATTAAACTCTCCGCAAACTTGTTTCCAATCCGAAACTTCGCCCCGAACGTGCGTAACCGTTTAAGCGACGCTTCTGCCGCGTCCGGCAAAAAACGCCCGGCACTTGCTCTCGGACGCAAACGCGCCACACAATAGCGCAATGCTTCACGCGCGTTTCAGCGATTCCGAGCTGCTCGGCCGATAAATTCGATCGGCCCGCGGAACCCCGGTTAATCCTGCGGCCTTGCGTTATACAGCAAATGAAAAATGATTAAATACGATAGGCGATTTTGAATTGCATTTCTAGTTCGATGTGTGAATAGTATGCATGCGATTGGAAACAATAGAAACATTCCCGGACTAAAATATCGAGTTAATTCGGATGAAACATGTGGGATGGTGATTTGGCTTTTCCTAAAAAACGGAAAATTAAGTTAGTTTAGATAGATTTCAATTTACATAACTAATTTCGTTAGAACTACGATTCAGCGTGTCTTAGTTAGGGATTAGGGAAAATGCCTAACCAAGACATGCAACCAAAATTCCAAACTCCTTATCCAATTGGATAGTCCTCTGAATCTTTTTGAATCATTTGGAGTATACTGCCCAGATACAAATATTTGGAAAATGATTGTGTATGATTGAGTTTAAGTCGACAAGAAAATCTAATAAGACTATATATCCCTTTTAAATATTTTTAGACTCTTTTTTTATTACGATGGGTATGTGCACGCTGATTTATTAACTCGCGCGACCCGTAATACGAATGTTGGCGCAAAAACGCGTAACAAATTGGCATCGGCGCGCATCCTGCGGAATTATGCCTTCTTTCGGGCCGTCGCAACACCGGTAGTGACTCTGGACGATGCTCGTTCGCGGAATTACCACGAACTGGCTATTTATGGCGCGACCGCGGTAACACGAGGATTTTTGCGGGGGTCGCGGGGCGGTTAATTAATGGCCCGAACGGGGCATCAGAAGGCCCCGGCAACACGTGTTCCCGCGAGGGCACACACTCGACCGCAGCGCCCTCCCGGCGGGCACAACATCGCACGGCAATTGGATTCGTTTCGAGCGCTGTACGCGTCGGCCACTTCAGACGCATTTAAATACTGTTTTGGCTTTGATTGCGCCACTTAGCTGCCGAGCAAATAGATACTCGGCGCATCGTAAATAAATACACGGCCGCGCACGAAAATCGACGAACGTTTTATTGGATTGGGATTATGGGCCGCGATCGTCCGGACGCGCGCATTTCATCTCGAGTGCGTGATATTTGATGCGGGAGTGGAATTGTAGGGGAGAGCTGGCGCAGGTTTCTTGTGGTATCCGCATGGAAGAAAATGTATTCGAAAATGTGTGTAAAAATGTAAAAAATACAAATTTGCACGAATGTGCTCTTCGGCCATGTATTAGGTTTCACGCAACAAAATTATTAGAAAAACATTTTCGGACTTGTAGAACTTGAAGTCTTTAGCAGAAGAGATAGAAAAAATGTCCAGACGCAAATTAATTTCTGCAGTTAGTAATTCGGAAATTCTTTATGGAGATTCTTTGTCGACGTTTATGTCGGGTTAGTGGTCGGTATCGCTCGAGGGAAGTTTATCAAATTGGAGTTTATACTTGCCAGAATGTTCTCAAAGATGAAGCTTGAAAATCGCACGAAAAGTGTTTTCTAAATGCTTAACGTGAAAATTATAATCAAGTTAAATGTTGATTCGTTTGACCACATAAAACGCATTTCGTTCTATTTCAAATGAAATTTGAATAATTTAACGACACGAGCAGAGGAATATATATAGCGAACGTTTTATTTTATTCAAGCATTTAATATTACGCTTTCGACTTAGTAAATATAATTAAATGTAAAATAATTACGTTACATAATGTGTTTCGTCTAAAATTAACGGTTGATCAAACATTTCGAGATTTTCATTTACTTTGCACATCTAAATTTACACAAGATATTGTCTCAATGAACACAGTATTTCTACTTAATCAATATCGATTCACTTATTTAAGTACGCCATTTGTTATTTTAAATTTGTCTTCATTACGTTCTGTGCGCTGATTCGAAAGGTTAAAAATAAATTTATTCACCGTCGTATAAATGACATTTATTATTCCAGCAAAATCGATCCGAATCTCATTTTCTTGTTTGAATACATTTTTCTTAACCCAGCGTACTAACATTACCCAATTGCCAACGTCTATTATTGAACAAACTTAAATGTTGACGATACGCTGAAAAAATATCACACGCGATAAACATGCCAAATTCGTCAGCGAAGTGTAGATATTATCACTCTATTTGCGATACAAAAAATGACGAAAATATAGCCCCTGACTCAACTACGTTCGTATAAATAAATAAAACCTACATAAACATTAACGCAGCCCACTCGTCCATGACGGGTTCTTTCATTTCGCGTATTTTCAAACATTTCACATTCTCTTTTCCCGCGCTGTTTGTCATTTAAATAAACACAACTCCAATTAAGTCAGAATAAACGTTCGCCAATAAAATAAGAAATCTATCATTCAAGCGCGCTTTTTCGTACAATCGCGGCCGTTAAATCTTATCGTTATTTCCAACGTTCGCCCCGTTATTTATTTATCCGTCCACTTTTGACTCCGACAAACGTGATAAATCCACCATGAGGCAACGGACGTTAGTATTCATAACATACCGAATTAAGTTCAAAGGTCACGCAAATGATTCGCTTTGATTGAGATAGTTTATCCAACATTCACTGGCATACAAATTTCACCCGGATTCCTCTTTAAAATTAACTTCGTTTCGCAGAGTGAAATTTGCATCATCGAGACCCGTTCCACTTTTTGTCACATCCTTCAGTAAAAAGTCAATAGTCATTGATCAGCCGAATCGCCATAATAAAAATGAAATATGAATTGACCATATAGTTATGAAATGAAGAAAAAACATACGGCTGTATACCATCTATGATAAGTTTTAAATATTCATAGGACAGTACATTCATAGGTCAGTATTCATAGGCCCTTAAATATCCATATAAGGGCCATTCTTGTTTATTTTTTACCATGGGACCTTCATTTTACCAGTTCGACATTTTCGAAATATCGAGCTAAACAGCATCCGTAGTTTGCCCTGACAATTTGAAAAAGCGGCGACATTTATCTTGCTGCCGAATCATCGGTCAACTAATTCCGAATGATCCCGTCGGTTTTCGTAAACAACGGAAACAGCCGCGGCGCATTCAAAATATTCCGTCGAACAACATCGGCGCGCGTATTTGTTTCAAAAAGTATCATGTCATCAGTAATGATTGTTTATCCTGAGAAAATACACTGCGCGCGGAAATATTTATTCAGGGAAGAAATTCTTTCCCGCTCGTCCGGCGGTAAGTCGATAGTGTGCTCAGATATTGACTTTGCAGTAGTCATAAGTCATGCTATAGGTACTCCGCCGGTGTTTGCCCACCGCTGCTTTTCTGCCATTGCCGGTCTGCAATATACAAGTGCCTGCCGTTGAATCGATTGCGCTCATATCTGAAACGCGCAAATTAACATTTATACTAAAACGCTCGAATGTAAATGCGCGGCCGACAACGTCGCGCAGCGCCCGAACGACATAATTCGTCGTATAAATTTTTTATCTCGCTCGTCGGGTGTTCGTTATTTTTGCGCTGACTTCGCGATCGATTGGAAAAATAACGCAGAACCAACAAAGCGCTTTCTCCGGCGCTGAATTATTCAACGGCGCATTCGATTTGAATAATTAATTGACTCTTAATGAAAAATCGCGCGACGCTCGGCGAAAAAGTTGCCGAACGAAAACGCGCGACGGTTAACTCGCGAGTTGGCGCGCGACACACAAACGACCGGCGACATTAAAGAGTCGTTGCGTTTTGCGCGCGCAAACGCCGACGGCTTCTTGCGCGAAGCCCGAAGGCTACGCTTTTTGCCCCGGCGGTCGCGTTTTTTGTCGGTCTATGCAAATTTTTTCCGCGCAAATTGTACGGCTGGCGATCGTAAAGTGCGATTTTTCGTTGCGCGCAAAGTATTTCATTAGCACGGTTTATTGCCGCAGTTATGGCGGCCGAAATGAGGTCGTGCTTTTTCGGCAAATTTCATAGATCGTCGCGGAGCGAAACGCTTTTTAAGTTCGGTTCCAATTTATCGCGCTTTTTACCGCGGTCGGTGGAAAAAATTAAGCTCTATATGAGTTTTGGAATAAAAGTTGGAACGTTCGACGAAAAATACGCGCGTCGCCGTTGTAAACGAAAACCTGGCAAAACGAAAACGCGAAACAGTAAACATGCCTGTTTCGCCACGCTTTTCCAGCTCAATCGAGCCATGAAAAATAATCCGCTGTTTTGCCGAAAAACAAACGCCTCGGCAGCGGAATCCCCGCATTAAATTTTATGACGAACGTTTGGCACTTGAGCGCCCGCCGGATAAAAGCCCGTGAATTCGGGACGGGGATAAAAGTATCTCGCAAGAATTAAGGCGCTCTAAAGATATCAGCTCCTTAACGCTACAATCCGAGACATTCTTGCCCCCGGCGTGATTGCAGGAAACGATCGTCAAAGATCGCAGGAATTCTCGTAAATTATGCGAGCCGGCCGATCATTCGACCGACACTTTTGCCGTAAACGTCAAAGTCTGACGTTCGGCTTCGCCATTATTCGATACTTCAACATTTGCGCAATTTCGAGTGTTCTCGATGAAGCGAAATTTTGTGATGTCACAATGACGTCAGTGGTGAGTCACCTTTGAGTAAAAAAATAGAGACTTGTGAATCATGCGCCACCTTGACACTCGCTGGTGACTTTACGTGACTTTACTTTGTTAGTAAAATGATGGTGACAATGGTGACTTTACATTGTTACTAAATACGACTCAATCGTTACTCAATTGTAATTTAATGTGATCCACGTGTGATTTAAAGTGAATCGATGGTCACTCAATTAGACTTACGTGTGAGTCAAATGACTCCTATTGCGTTACTTGTGAGTCAAATGACTCCACATGAGTCACTTGTGAGTTAAATAACTCAACATGAGTCACTTGTGAGTCAAATGACTCCATATGAGTCACTTGTGAGTTAAATAACTCAACATGAGTCACTTGTGAGTCAAATGACTCAACATGAATCACTTGTGAGTTAAATGACTCAACATGAGTCACTTGTGAGTCAAATGACTCAACATGAGTCACTTGTGAGTTAAATTACTCAACAGGAGTCACTTGCGAGACAAACGATTCAAAATAAGTCTCTTGAGTGAATGTTAATCAATATTACTCATTTGTAACTTTTTGTGATTCACTAGTTACTCTAGTGAATCACATGTGGGTCAGTATGTCTAATGTGGGTCTCAAAGTGACCCAACGTGACTCGTTTCTGGCTCAAGGTGACTGAATCTAACTCGCGTGTAATCCAATGCGACTAGCTTGCGACTCAATACGTCTTATTCGTGATTCAAAATTACTCATCTGATTCAAAGTGACTCACTTATGACTTAATACGACCGACTTGTGATTCAGTGTTACTCATATGATTCAAAGTGTCTCACTTATGATTCAATAAGACCTACATGTGACTCAAATTAACTCAGTTGCTATTAAACGTAACTCATTTGTGGCTTAATGACGCTCACTTGTAACTTAATATGACTCTCTCATAACATCACATTTCTTCTGCCACTTCGGTCGTGAACCTTTTATCCTTTCGAAAGAAGCGCGATCGTAACGCGATTAGCGCAGCGACTTTATAAGCGTAAGTTCGGCAATCAGTTTCAGCGAGCAATTTTTCGTCGTCGGCTTCGGTCTCGGCTGCCGAAATCGAATTGTGCACTTTGTGCGAGCGCAAAATGCACCGGACGCGCGCGTGACTCCAGGCTGCCGGAGAGAAACGCTAATAGAATAACTCACCCCTGCGCGTTTTTAACGGTCGATTTGGCTGGCAGGGTCTTTCCCTCGTCTTTCGTAAGCCTCGGCAGTTTTCTGTACACGAACACGCATACGTCCGAACGAATCAAGGGGCTCGTGACAATACTATTTCGAGAGGCTTAAATGGCAGAGAGGAAGAAAAATTACATGATCGCGCGCGCGGGCAAAAAAGGGCCATTTCGTGCTGGATGTTTTGTGGAGTCATGCGAAATTAAGGGGTAATGTATTGCTTATTTAAATCTGATGAATACGCTGTTATTTATGGGGAGGAAAATGTTGTTTCACGACGCGGACTCGTGTTAATCCGAGTCGCAATCTACGGAGAAAAGTCGAAACGAAATTTGCGGTTATTTAGCGTCCGTGTAAAAGTTGGTGTTTACGGGTGCGTGTGGGTGGCGGGTTAGTTGAGTTGCACTTTATTTGGACGTGGCGAGTATGTACGCGAGGGATACATTTAATGCACGAGTTGCCGTGGCACGAGATAAAAAATTGCGATGTGTTGCGAAATTGGGCAACGATTTTGTGTCTTGTTGCGCACAAGTCTGTCGGTGCTTTGGAGAGTATTGGTGAATGACTGCAATCAATTAATGTAATTAAACATTATTATTTATTCATTTGCAGTCTATAATTGAATATTGAATGCGTTAATTAATTTGTACTCGCGGCAACGTAAACGTCTACTAACGGGAAATGTTCATTTTATGACAACGCCGGGTCGACGTAAGTTATTCCATTATCAATTATTTTCCCAATTTATGTTAATTATTTAAAAATAATTAACAACATTATATCAACATTAATCAAAAACCTATTCCACATTTTTCCTATTATAACTGTTTAAAAATTGTTTACAAATCCACTTACAAATTATTCCTAAAATGTTTTGAGTCACACAAAGTATTATAAATCCATGTTGAGAAGAACTGGTAAAACAAATTCTTTATATTTAAACAATGACCGATGCGATGATAGTTTTTAAAGATTTCTGCAAATGCATTACAGCCAAGATTCTTAGAATCTTATTGGCTCGTTGAACTTATGAACATTAATTAGAACAAGTGTACTGCAACAAAATTAATAAATAAAACTGCATTTATGAAACTGATAAAACGTTTCCCGGGACGACCGGTGCCGAAACCTACCGAAATAATAAATGTTAAACGAAATCAAATTACCCGCGCACGCGAAACAAATAATCGAGAATTAATTTTGCGCGATAAATATTAATGGGCCTTCGCCATAAACCCAATTAAAATGGCCGGCGAACACCTGCCATTGCGCCGTCTTATTCATTATTCAATCAGGAATACGGCGCGGTACGAAAATATAAATCCCCTCACGCCATTAACGTGTAAAGCGCAATCTTTTAGTTGTCTAAGTATCGGCGTCGACATCACCCTGTTAAAAATCTCAGGACAGAAGCTTTTAGGGGCGAAGTGTGAAATATTTTGGTGTCATTCTTGAAAAATCAACTCGTTTTTGGAGTGAATATTTAGAGGTTAGATTTTTTTTACTAAAATAAGGTTTTTTTATTTTTATACATATAGAAACATCAGCGTACGCTTTTTTCTCATTAAGTGTAATAATTTATGACAAATGAAAATTAAGAACCAAGATATTTCAATAATTAGAAAAATCAACGGATTTCACACTTTCTTCAGTGTAGAATGTCTTTGATGTGTAATATTATGGACACCAATACACTGTAAAAATGTTATATACAAAGTTATTATAATTTCAGTAAATTTTTTCATAATATTTAGCATTAGTGACATCCCATTTGGTCAAAATTACTATTCCTTCAAAGGAAAAATTTCTATTATTCTCATTTTTTATTGGGGTCGTCAAATTGCACGTGTTTCAACATATCCTGAATATTCATGCCGTTACCCAAAGGAGATTAGTAAAATCTTCTGAATATGAAAGTCTGCTCTTGTTACCTGGCAGCTGTCAACTAATCTGTCAATTACCGAATCGTACAAACTACTTTCCTCATTAAACCCGGGACAAACACGCGACTACCGATTGATCCGGCGACGGAAAAAAGGCAGCACTGCGCCGGGCCCGGGCCAAAGTGGCCCATTTTATGGCCCATTGTGCGGCCCCGCGTACGAGCCTCGTGTTTCGTCACGCCGGGGGGTCAAGCCAGCCGCAGATGGCGGCTATAAACCCGAAACCCTCGAACAAGTAGTTCCCCGCTGCCCCCGTCGCCGGGGGGTTTTCGCCATTGTATCCGCCGGTGAATACACACCCTTAAATAAATCCATCCGCAGAGCCAACGGCGCAGCGACCCTGCCAGCTCAGATTAGACGTACGTGCCGGAGAGATAGAGCGCTGATACGCCGCGATACGTCGCAACTGCATCCCCTGGCGGCCATAAAAGATACTGACGCGTCGTTTCTGAGTAAACAAGCGTGTTTGCACTTCGGGCTGCGAGCGGGCGCGGCGCTACGTGATGACGCTAGTTTGTCGCCGGTTTGGAGTGGGAGGAAACAAAGTTGAGGGTGAGGAGAAGGTTTTTCAAGTTAAGAGGGTTAAAGGTGAAGGGAAGGTGAGATCTTATTGGGAGAGATTTTTTATTGTGTAGGGAAAGGTGTGGGGTAGTGGTAGAAATGATTGGGATTGCTATTTTTTGTTGGAGTGTTCGATTGGGTTGTAAAGGAAGAGTGGTTGATCGGAGTTGGAAGATGGGGTGTGTGGAAAGTTGCATTGATGGTAGGAACAACTGTGTATTGATGCAAAATTAACGGATTGTCATTGGTCGATGTAGATTCGAGATTGAGGAGAGTCAGTATGTGATTTTGAAAGTGGTTGAATTTTGAGAAGGTGTAAATTCAAGATTTTGATATAAGACCTGTTAAAATCATTAAAAATGAAAAATGCGCCAAGTACAAAAATCAAAACCAAATAATAAACCAACAATGATAAAATTATTTCTTCATAGAAAATTTTGAAATAAAAAAAGCCAAGTACTATGTCAAAAT
>JABFPB010006949.1:0-11509 GCA_022817645.1 Ceratoteleas bidentatus | reverse complement strand
CCGCGTTTTCGAGGTGCGAAAAAAACGCGGAATCATTAATTGTCTAAACTTTTTGTTTGCAGATGTTTGTTTATAACCAGAAATATTCTCCCATAACCACAGAATCGCGCTACGGTCAGATTATTTCAAAATATTAAGTAATGCATTTTTTATAAACAAAGTCCCTAACTCCGTTGCAGCAGATTTGAGACATCACCTTAAGTCACATTTTTTTGACAAATTTGGTTAAGACCGGAAATTGATATATTTTTTATGTATATTTTCATTTGGGAATGACGAAATGTTACTATCCGATGTACATTTGGCTCAATTTTGACAAAACATAAGCAGTGAAAAGTCATTTTTGAGGAAAAACCAGTTAAGTGCACCCGTTTTGTTGAATAACCAGTTAAGTTCCCATTCAAAATACATAGGAAAACTTAAATATAATTTTGGTAATTTATACACTATATTTTATCTTTATTTTGCCATAGAAATGGTATCCAATAGACATAAAGAAGGTTTATATAAAAATGCAAAAGTTTACTTTTGAAACTTTAAACGCAAATATCTCAAAATCACAAAAAAGTGACTTAACTGGTTTTTCCTCAAAACCACAGAATTATTTCGTCTCAATTCAAACCAGTCACTATTACCTTTCCATAATAATCTCAGATATTTAAGTTTTTTGAATCTGACAAAAATTGATTTCCTTACCCAGTCTATTGTTTACATTTACGTAAGTTAATTTTTTCATGCTTCGTTTTATTAAAAAGCTATTCAATTTAAAAAATTAACACCAAAAATCGAAGCAAAAATACCCTGTTACTATTGGAGAACTATATCAACGTAATTTAATTTTCCAACAGTTTTGATTTTTGCATATGTAACTCTTTTAACAGATTCCTATCACTCCCATATGAAGAAATCTCATATGATTTCTCATATAAGAATTAATATGAGAACCGATATCTGATATCTGCACATCTGATATGAGTTCTCATATGAGAAATCACGCCAATTTCGCATATCAAAACTCATATGAGATTTGTTCATAGGTTCTTCCAGGCACCAAAGGAATTTCAGCTGCAATTTACTTTTTGAAGTGGCGTAGCACGACATGCTAGAACACTACTACAAGCCCTCGTCAGTTCCAGGAACGGCGCCGTGAGCCCGGATTTGGGGTCGAGTATAAAAGTCAGGGTTTTGCCGTCGACGATGAGCCCCCTCTGTCGCTGGATGCCACCTAGCCGAAAAATGCCGCGTTCGTCATTCCTAGCGGCGCTCGCGTGAAAGTCGTTGATCAGCAAACTATCCCCGTTTCCGAGGTCCGACACGTGATTGCACTCGGCCAGCTGTCTGCGGTTGCTCGCGTTCAGCAGTTCCTCGCGTTGAATGGCTTCCAAGTGGCCGTGAATCAGCGTCTCGGCCACGGATTTCGACTTGGCTTGGAGGTGCAGCAGTTGCATCGACGGAGAAAATAGCCCGGCCGCGTATGCTATGTTTACGGCCGTTTCCGGTTTATCGCCTAAACAAACAGTTCGGCACGTTGATTAACGCGAGGAATCAAAGGCTGGGTTTGTTGGTATAAGATCGGTTAAACAAAGTGTACTTAGGGGTCGCTTAAAATGAGAAGTTCGTGGTAAATAAACTTTGTTCAAGGTGGATATTTAGTAGGTCTGTTGGGAAATATATTCCCGATATATTCCCAATATTTTCTTAATATATTCCCAATATATTCTCAATATATTCCCAATATATTCTCAATAAATCACCATTATATTCTGAATATATTTCTAATATATTCTTAATATATTCTGAATATATTTCTAATATATTTCTAATATATTCTGAATATATTTCCAATATATTTCCAATATATTCTCTCTAATAAATCCCTCTAACTAAATGTCGCTACTGTCTCCCAAACGAAAAATACCCAACCTGTAAGAACCCAAACGACTATCCCCGCGGAAACCAATGCGGTCATCGCTTCAGGAACGCCAGCCTGCAACTTGTCCTCGATTCCGGTGGCTCCGAGAAGAGTCAGCTGTTTCTCCAAACTCGAAAACGACTCGCGAACTCGGCGCTCGCGGTTCTCATTGGTCCGTTCAATTTCTTCGTGCTTCAGTCTCCAGGACTCGTACTCTTCTTCGTCGAGGGTTCGCCTGGCTATCACTAGGGTGCGCAGTCCCTGTCGCGCGTAGGTCTGCAGGTACTGTCGTATCCTGGCCCGCGAAGTTGGCAGCTCGTCCTCCGCGTTCACCGACAGGGACGGCATGATTGTCGAATCGGCGCCTTTGCTGTACAGAATGATCTCACCGGTGATCGGGTGTCGAACGATGATCGACATGCACTTCCGGTTCGCGTCGAACGGCAGTACCTGGAACCGGGGAAGTGGGTGGTTAAGGACGATCGAAGAAAAATTAGAAAAAAAAGATTAGGGTTAGCAAAAATTGCAGTATATAACTTTATGAAACGGACTATAAAACGTGCCATTCTGAATGAAAAATCTCATGTGAGTCTTCATATGTGAAAGAGACGTGATCTCATCATAAATTAAAAATATATGGGCGAATATGTGTAAAAAGGATGGAAATGAATATTAATTTTCAATGTAGTTGCGGATGTAACGTAGAAGATATCTTACGTGTAGAATTTCAAAAGTTAATGTCGATTTGTTGTTCGGTAGTGAGATAATGGCACTTTTTGGTGTACGCTTAATGAGCCGGACATTGTAGGTCTTCGCGGCATTTACTAAAGCCAATTCGTCAGGGCTCTCAGCTTCGTAGATAGGTACACTGGGTTCCGAGGTTGATCGACCTGCCATCTCGACGGTTGGCGACTCGTCCTCAATTCGGTTATTGTAGAAACTGATTGGCGAGTGCTTTCTGAAAAACAATACTGATATATTACCAAATCTATCCAAAAGAAAATGAAACATTACTCCCAAAAATGTAGATTCTCAAGTATCATAGTTACAAAATAATTATAAATATAATTCTTCCAATCCAAAATAGATGACACATAATAAATTAATTTGGCAAAATATCGATTTGAAATCATTAGGTAATTTTTATTATTATTTATTAATAATAAAAAAATTGTTATTTATTAATTAATAAAAAATTAATTTGTATTAATTTATTATTATATTATTATTTTCTTAACGAAATTTATTTATCTTAAAATTAAACCTTTCATGTAAATAATTCATTATTATGAAATAAAATGTATATAAGATTTGCATATTTTTTACTGCAGTCTGCCAAAATCCGAGTAGTTATGATTAAAATTAGTCCTAATGAACGAGGTTAATAGAGGTGGAACCGTACTTGATAAACCGTTCTATTTTCGTCGTCTTCTCAACAACTCCGCTGGCATTCATGATATCCCTGTGCGGATGCGTGTTCACTACGACTGTATTGCAGATGGTCAACGCAATGAGGAAATCCAGCAAGGAATTCCGGTGGCTAAACGAGCCAATTAGCAAGTCTTCCTTCAACCTGGAACACGGCATCAGATTCTCGCCATCCCCCAAGTGCTCGTAATCCTGATCACCCACAATGCACCTTCTAAACAGCATCTTGTTTTCCGTGAGGGTGCCCGTTTTGTCAGAAAACACGTACTGTATCTGGAAACCAGATAGACATTATCTATACAACCATCTGCAATTATAGGTTAAACAAAAACTGTCTCCCAGTAGATAAAAACCATTCAAACGAACTGGAATTGGTTTAAATCTTCTTCCACAATTGCAATCTTGAGTCAATGACTCAATGACTTGCATTTTGAAACTGAGATTAGATTTCAACTTCCTTAATGCTGACTTATCAAATCTCATTAAACCACTCAATCGATGAGGTTGCTAATTCTAATGCATTTAACTTAGACTATTGAAGTTATTGAACCTTTCTATTGATCAATAAAACTCAATTGCATTTCATTAGATTAACAGATTATTTTCATGAAGAATAGTTGACACAAATCCCTACAGTAAAATTTTCATTGAGCCCTGAATTTAATTAGTATCAGTTCCAAATCCTATTTAATCCTTTTCCATTGCCTCTTTGTCCAAATAATTACTTGTCCAAGTTCCTCAGTGATGTTCAGTGCACGACACTCCGCTTTTCGTCCAGTTTCCGAGTCATACAGTGCTGGGTCGTGCCCGATGTGGTACACCTGGCCGACCTTGGTCATTTCAATGGTGACGTACAGGCTCAGCGGGATCATCACTTGGAGGATGACTATGAACGTCCAGAAGGTCAGCATGCCCTCGTAACCTGGTTCCTGGATTACGTACAGGAACGGTATCGACCCGGCGACCGAGGCCGCCGCGCTCGACGCATACACCGACAGCCACAGTCTGCAACCTGTTGCACCGACCACGCAGAGTACCACCAAAATGATTACGCACCAAATCACGTCGACATTCATTTGCTTCTCCAAACGTGAACGCTGGAATGGTAGAGATGTGAGAAGTTAGTGGTTTTGGACTGTGGTTGAATTGGTGGCAAAATGGTTGAAAGAACCAATTACTGAATGGAAAGGATATAAATAAATGCTCATCTGAAAATCAGACCAAATTTTTAATGGTCTGATAAAGAGTGATACATTTTTGAGCGAGTAATTTTGAGGATAGTGAATATAAATTGTCTAATTAGGAGCCATTGCTTCTTGACTGCTGTTTGTGAAAGGTGGTTTTAATAGTGATAGCAGTTTTGGTGGACCAACCTTATATCTAGGTCCTCCATTGTTGAGCATCGCTTTGGTCTCGTGACCAGCATATACCACTATACCCTCTACAAAGTCAGTGTTCTTCAGAAGACATTCCCTGAGCAGAAGATTTTCCGTTGTAACAGGTACTCGAACCCCACTGGGATGAACCACTGCGCCGTGGAACCTGGGTTCAAATAAATTCTTGAAGATCCAGGGGAATCTAGATGGTTAGTGTATCCATCCCACCAAATGTCTAGTTCTTTGACCTCTTAAACCCTATTTTCTGATCCATAAATAATTGTCTTATTCTAGAACTAGACAATTTTCTGGACGATAGTCCCAAGCAGATGTTTGAACACTTCAACCATTTATTTGGACGATATAGTTTTTATATTGAATCTTCTCTTTGGTGATTATTTATAGATAGATACCTATAAATTTTTGTGCTAGGCCGGTCGACTTCAAGGACGGACCGGAACTTGGAAGGCTGGAACGTGTTTTGTATATCGAGGAAGCCCCTGATGATTTGACGTTGCTTCAGATTCGTCTCCCCATCCAGGTTGCACGTGTCTAAGTAGGCGAAGCCTTGGGGATCACTGCTCCTCAGCAACAAGACATCGGCTGGAACCAGCTCGTTGTTCGACAGATGGATCAAGTCACCCACCTTGATGTCCTTCCAGGCCATCCTCTTGTACCGATCCCCATCACTGAATCAAAAACAGTAATTGATCACCTTCAGTTCTAGTTAATTAACCCAGAAGATAAGAATTGAACTAAACTTAGAGATCCTGACCAAATTAAAAAACTTGTTGGACTAGAATCCAGATATAAATTGCGCATTTGGAAGCTTAGGATTTGGATCGGATTGTATTCAAACAATATCTTCCTCAAATATATTTTAATTGTAACATAGCGATAGCTAGTTTTTGAACCTGCTGGTTCAACGATCAAAATGCACTCGAAATTGGAAAATGCCAGCGCAACGTTGCCGTGGGTTCGAAATAACGACACACGTTGATTGTCACTGGACACGAATCGGTTGCATTATAGATGACCTAGCCCCGATACAAATAACGCCGGCCAGGGCATTATCGAGCCTGGGATGAGGAGCTATCGACCAGTGGACGGACGATATCGCGATAACCGCTGTCCATTGAGCATGCAATCATTTCACTTAAGTAATACCCCGACTCAATATTGATGCAAGAAGCGCATTCATCAAGTTAATGCAATATAGATTGAACCCGATCGATCGCTCGCCAAATCGTTCAATGAAGGCGCGCGAAACGTGGCTTTCCTTAGGGAACACATATTCAATCTATGATGAATTGGTATAGGCAGGAAAAGTGACTTAAAAGTTAATTAGCAATATCAAAAAAAAAGTGCGAATAGACTAGGAAGTAAAGAAAAATTAAATCCTAAAAAATTGCAATGGTAGATTTAGTCATTTATGGATTTATGTGAAATCCAAGTTTAAGGTCACTTAGAGAAGACATTTGTAATGTTAAAAAATCGTTATCGAATTAACATCTGAATATCTTTTGCACGTTTATCGGTACAATTTTAAAGAGTACAATTTTTGGATCTATCATGAATTGACTTTGTCACAGTACAGAATTCATATCGAGTTGATGTCGATTGCATGTCGAGGCACAAAATAGTGCAAACATCAGTTCGACATTGTAGAAAGGGTAGATCAATGTCACAGTAGTGATACTGTAGCATTATACATGGCAGATACATTTCATTCCGATTTATAAGTATGAAACGAATGCCGATTTCTCGATGATAGTAGAGCTTGGAAAAACATAATGTACTAAATATTAAAAAAGCTCTTTTTAATATGTTTTTACAATCCAATTAAATAGGTGAAATTGCGAACTCTTATTTCTACACCGAATCGATCTTTCGCCATCTTTTAACACACTATGGAATCAATACCTAATCAACAAATAATTAACTGACATAACTCATGGAATTTTGTTACTTATCGATTCTGTATATTACACTGAGCCTTCGACATCAAACTGAAATGAATTACATCAATTCTCTTCACATAATGATTGTATTAATTTTATGCCTCTACCACCTCCCACGTGTTGCCGATCAGTCTGTTTCGCTGGTTGCACGACATGTTATTAAAAAGGCGAAGAGTGTCGTGCAAGCAGCTGACAGCGGAGCCGGCAATCGAAAACAATGAATTATGCTCAGGCACTCGGGCGATGACAAGTCGCAAAAGGCATTCAATCATGTGTGATATTGGCCTTGATTCCTCCTCAACCTCGTTTCGAGCTGATTGCGAGCGGCGATCTTGAATCTAGGCCCGATACCCTCGCGGAGTAAACGGCGTGAGTCACCTGATGTAGACACGGCAAGTGGAATTATTGATCCGTTGATCGCTCGCGAGCCGCCGCCTGTCCTCGAAAAAGTCTTTGAGCGCGGTCACGCCGAGCACGAAGACCACGGGGATCATCGCGACTTCCTTGCCGAAGGCGTTGATCGCGGGCACCCAGTTGAGCAGCACGATGAACACGAAGTAGAGGTTCGCCACGCGGTGGAACTGCTCCATCAGGTTGCGAGGCAGGAAACTCAGGATTGTGTACTTGGTGGTGCGCACTCTGTGACATTTTCAAAGTTACAGTATAGTTAGAGAAGACATCGAAATTCACCTTGTAGAAATAAATACTCTGGAAAACTCTGAAAATTATTATGAAAAACTCTGAATAAGTTGGAAAGTTCCAATTATGATAGATTTTCAGAGATTTTCAGACTTAAATTATAGATTCCGTATTTCTCTGAAAAACTCTGAAACTCTCTGAATCTCTCTACTTTTATTAGTGTATAATTATAAATCCGTGTCAATCATTCAGAAATGTAGTAGGGACTAATAAATATTCACAAAAGGATATTTATAAACATAATATTATTATTGCTTATTATTATAAAAATATTTCATTTTGTAACAATCTCGAACGTTTCATTTATTAACAATATGCAAATCTAGTAAAGAAATCATATATGTTAAATCAGCTCAGTGGTAACTGATTACCTATCAACCATGTAAGTAGTGATAACTCGACCCCCAGATGGACACAGTTTTCCACGTATTTTATAACCAAAACTTATTTATATACGAGTATAAAAATTATCTGTGTGGCTCCAGCTGGTGTCAACTCTTTCCACAGTTAATCCAATTAGGTCAAACCTCAACTCGATTCAAGCTTATGATCATGATCTCGAGTGTGAGAGATTCCATTTATTTTCATGGAATATTTATTGCCCAGTTTAATTACATTTGATCGCATTAATTACATTTAATTACATTGAAAGAAGATGATACAACACGTTCGACTGTAATTATAGCAAATTGAGATATACTTTCCTGCATGACGAATATTTTTCCCTTCAGAAAACATTTAATTAAGTCAACCACAATTTTTGGTTTTATGGTTTGTTAAAAAGTGGTAAAATTTGATTCTCCTAAATTTTAGTTTATTTGACTAATGAATTTAGGTTGATCAACTAAAATGTTGTCAAACTATCTAGACTGTAAACATTACTTATTCTGTTTAGTAGAAAGTGTATTCCCACTCAAGAAAAATTATTGCTAATTGCATTACAACGTTGTTTTTTATAATTCTTAGAATAGAACTGGGTATATAGTTATGGATTAGATCAGTCCCCACCTGTTATCTACTTTCACGCCGTTCGGATGTCGATTCTTCGGCGTTTTCTGCGGGATCAAATGGTTCGGGATTATTGTCCTCAGAAGAGGTTCTTCGGACTCCAGCCCAAAGCAGCGCATCCATATTCGCCTCCACCAGGGAACCGCTGTGCTACGTCGTATTGTGTATATGGACTCCGATCTAAAAAATACCATTCATTGTTTACTGTTTTTTGTTCACAACTTGGTCCATGAGCTAAATAAATATTCCAACCCGATATTTTCAAATGCTACTACAATACCATATTCGTTTGAACTATAATCCATAGAAATAGTAAATTTGTTTTTAGAATTGAGGAAAATTGCAGTAACATAAAATATAAACAAAAGTGATTATCTGTTTTGATTGTAACATCAATAAAACAAGATTTCTCTCGTTTTTCAACATTCATGCATGAATTTTGAAAAATTGTACTTCGTTAGTTCCAATGAGTAAAAATTAGTTTCAAAAATAATTTTTTCCGAAGTTATCAACAGTTGAATTTTTTTCACGTTTTTATTTAAATAACTAATATCTCGTATACTAATTAATAGAAAGTTTTGAAATTTTGGGAAAATAAAAGGAAGGGAGAATAGACATATGCACCAATGTCTTAAAACATTAATTTACCTTCAATTTATTTATAACAAATAAATTTGTTAATAAATTTGAAAACATTTTATAAAAACTCGCTAAAAGGTATAAATCCCTAAAAATCGACGTCCAGTCATTACGGTGTTATAAATAGTAAGTGCAAAAAATTCGACGAGGATGGGATTCGAACCCACGCGTGCAGAGCACATTGGATTAGCAGTCCAACGCCTTAACCACTCGGCCACCTCGTCGCGTGAGTACGTCTGCTTTTTTTACGGTATAAAGGCGACAAAGCAGCAACGACATTATCTTGTCGTTGTTTATTATTGTACGAAGTCGCGTTATCACCTGGAACAAGCTCTTCGAACGTACGTACTTCAATCGTTTACTCGAGAACCTGTTTTTTTCCTCAATGAATCGCGTAATCTAGGTGATAAAGACTGTATTCCGTTTGTTTGGATCGTTTTCGGAGAAAAATTCAGCATTACTAAATACCTGAAGTGTTTTGAATTGCACCAAATTTACATTATGTAAATCAGACAAATTCAGATCAATTTTACATCTACCATTATACTCTTTATTTACACTCAAGAAACAACGAAATTTCACCATAAAGCGAAAAATGAGCGAAAAATGCGATTATTCCCCCTTATGAAGTTAAATTTGTATTTAAATTAAAAAAAATTAATTTAAATTAACCGCTTGTTACTTATATTACTCACTTCTTTGAATTGTTCTTAGAAAGTTGGCATAAATGCACGATTTGATGAGCGAGTCAAGATATCAATTTTTATTAATTTGGGGAAATTGCATTTGAACAGATAACGCAACTTCAAACAATAATTAATAACGAAGAGATGACGACATTTTCTCTTCGTTATTAAAATATTAACTGATACTTCGAATCAGTTAATATTTTGTTGCATTTTTTACAATAAAAAACATAAATTTTCACAAGACAAGGTGGCCGAGTGGTTAAGGCGTTGAACTCCTAATTCAGTGTGCTAGGCATGCGTGCGTTCGAATCCCACGCAGTCGTTTTTTTTGCACTTACTATTTCTTAGATCGTCACGCCTGGACGTCCATTTTTAAGGATCTTTTTCGGGGGAAGTTTTTTTTCATATTTTTGACATTTTTTATAATTTTTGGAATGAGTTTTTTTTCAACACTGTTAGCTAACAGTGTTGCTAACAGTGTAGAACGATGATTTCTTCGAGGAAAACAATAGGGGTGATTATGTAAGAGTAAGTGAACAAGTGTATTACGCGTCGCGCTCTAAACGCGAGAATATCGTGAGACTATATTTCGCTAATCCGACGATTAATCGATGTTGTTGTTTGAGGCTCAGTAAGATCTGTTCGAACACGCATATTGAACCCACGCGCGAAATAAAGATCTTAATTGGGTTTACTGGCAAATCACGTGCGGAGCCATTCAGGGATTTGTTTTTGCTGGAAAATTGGAAGTCGAGTTTAATCGAGGGAAATTAACAACGGTTCGTAAAATGGGTTTCCTTCTACGTCAGACAATTATTTAGGTAGATGATTTCGTTAATATTATTTCAGCATTTGATGTGTAGAAGAATGTTTTTCGAAGAAACATTGTTACAAGTAAAAAACACGGTGTACCAAAGAAAAACAGATTTGTTTACGAATTAAAAATAGGTTATGCAAATGCAATCTTTCGTGCCATTTATGTATAATTGGTCTACAATGTATACGCATTTTTTAATCTGGGTGGGGTTTGAACACACTGGATTAAGTGTGCAAAGACTTGACTAATCGGGCAACTCCTTTAAGGAATATAAATAGCTTTTGCGGCATCAAACGAGATAAAAACCTTTTGAGGAAAACGTTATCGGATGCAAATAATACAATTAGTGGGGTATTCTTACTTTATCGTATTGATATATTCTTAATTTATCTTCTTAATTACATATTTGTAAACGGTAAAGATGATTAATGTCGGATGTATGTAAATGATCTAAACTTTGGTCAGTCCCTATTTCCTTTGTCACAGAGAAAAATGCTAAGCCGATTTATGTGTTACAGAAAAATTGTATAATGAAGATAATGCAAGAATAAATACTAGTATAAAAAGTATTTGTTTATATAATAGTTTTACTAAAAAAATTTACGAATCGATACCAGAAATTTACCATTACAAAAAAAATGTATTGATTCATTTCTGGCTTTTATGTCGATACAAAAAGAGTTAAATTAATTATATGTTTTGATATGTTGTATAACTGTTATCTGATGAAATTAATCAATTATATCATTAATCAATTTATATCACATTAATACAATGGACTGGGAATCATAAAAAAAAAATAATATTAACTAATCTTCTCGTTTGCACTTTCTAATTGCACAATAACGATGATCTTCAAAATGAAGATCTTCTTGAACTTTGCACGATTGTTCTTGGCATCCAGACGAGGTGGCCGAGTGGTTAAGGCGTTGGACTGCTAATCCAATGTGCTCTGCACGCGTGGGTTCGAATCCCATCCT